>JAQZBX010000426.1:0-44087 GCA_029593785.1 Cabassous unicinctus | reverse complement strand
GGATTAAATGATTATTTATATCTCTTAAGTGCAGTTATTTTATGTTATACCCTTGATCCATTTAATGTCATTCCCCATCCAAAGTTGCTAGCATATATATGTTTCATAAAGTCTGAGAATGTTGTGCAAAGTCTATGTAATTTCTACATTTTTGATGACAACTATGTAGAAGTGATGAGCTGGAGATGGTTGAACATGACAAAGCTTCTTTTTTCAATATGATTGCCAGGAAGTTGACTATCTTTGGTGTTTTGAGACCTGAATTATGAAAATACACCAAGAATAGGAATACAATTTTTAAAATGACTAACTCAAGCCTTATTTATAGCCTTGACTCTGCTATTGCTGAACAACTTGGAGCTTTTTCTGATTAGTTTTCTAATGATGCATTAGGAGAGCAATCCCTAGCCAATTACGTCAATTCTGACCATACAGTAGTTGGCCAATTTAAAACAGATGATCAGGGATTTGAAGAGGTAAACTATAGTCCACAATAATAGCAATGCTTCAATATGTTCATCAATTGTAACAAATGTATCACACTAATGAAAGATGTTGTTAATGTGGGAAAGTGTGAGGGGGAAGGGTGGTGCATATGGGAATCCCCTATATTTTTTATGTAACATTTATGTAATCTAAAGCTTCTTTAAAAATTAAAAAAAAAAATTAACTGTGTCTCAAATGACAAGAAGGAATTTGTTGACTTAAAATGAGTTCTTAGAAGCACGGAGAGTGCTCTCAGGAGAACCTGCCTATAAGAGAATGATGAAATCAGGAAAGAGCATAGGAAAGAATTAGGCAAATATATGGATTTAGCTAAAGAACAGCCACATTTTAATGCAAGCAGGAATCTCTATAGCATAAATGTCACCAAAGAGTTGTCCCTTCCTTGAGGTAAGGGAGTCAGGCTTTTAAACTGCTGTACCATAAAGTCATTGATTGATGCTGCCTTAGAATGTGGACAGGGGAGCAAACCTCACAGGTATCTCTGGGCGAGATGGAATTAGTCAAGGGAAATCCTCAATAAAAGGATGAAATTGTGAGCTGTGGGCTGTTAACACTCACAGCAGCTGAGGGGATGTGTGTCCTTAGCCAAGTAAAAAGACCTGGGTGGGACACCAGAATCATCTATTATGGCAGGGTTACCTACAGCTCACATTGTTCCAATTTGCCTCAAGGACATAAATAATATTCACAACTTCTTCTCTTTGTCATCCGTTCTGGATTATCTCCTCTCAGGTAGCATTTTGCACGTCTAGATGGCTTGCCAAGTGAGGTGACCCAGATCATCCTCTCTGAAAGCTCCTGGTACAATTCAATTACCAGGTCATGATTTCTATACTTGCTCAAAAACAGCTAAACCGAGAAAGGAGTATCAAGAGATACCCTAAATGATCATAAATATGCCAAATATACACCCCCTGCCTTAATATTTGTCTACAATCCTACCAGCTATATGAGAATATTCAGTTACCTCTCTACTATGGTAACTCTTTTCTTTTCCTAATGGCCTTTAGCACAAATTGCCTAAAATAATCATACAGCAGCTGTAGTTCTAAGTTTAATGACACTTTTATTGTGGTCCCTGTTGAAAACATCTCTCCCCTGGCAATCTGGACTTCTAGAATCAAAGAACCTAAAGTTGGAATCATAGGAAACAGAAAATCCAAAAATGGGTCACTGGGAGAAGAGGGTCAATCCTAATTCCATTCTCTTGGATCCTAGATCCATATATGCTACCAATTTTGGACAGCAGAATATATAATGCTCATATTTTAAGTTGTGTAGAGAAACTGGAAAGACAGTACCTCAGCCTTGCTCATCAGTTGTACATTCAAAAATCATTTCCACCATTCTCTCAAGCTAGCAGCTTTTAAATAGTGCTATATATGGTAGGAGCAGTGGATCCCCTAGTCATGTGCCACTGCTGTACCTTTTTTGCCATAAACTGGATGTCTTAGCTCAATGCATGTCAGTAAACCAGACATTCTGTGGGCTCTCAGATAGTGATTTGGGTGAGGTTGCACAGATAAGCAAGACAATACCATGACTGGAATATGTGCCCTGGGGGGAAAGGGTCCAATCTGATTAGCTTATCACCAACTGGTTAGTTCCTCTTATCTAGGATCTCATGTTAGGACATAAGCCTTAAACTCTGCTACTGGCATGTTGTATACTCAGCAGTAACAGTAGGTAGATTACCCTTGGTGAGCAGAAGTCTGTGCTGTTAGACTGAGAATAACTTCCACCTCTTAGAGATGGTACTCTGGTTCATAAGCCCATTGCACAAGCATGGGGAGACAAAGTGAATGGCTAGTTGAGTCATCAGGTCAAGTTTTCCTCTCCAATTTCATGTTATGAGACACTTCCTCAATGGAGGCTCTTTGTCATTTATTAGTGTATAAAATAAATCTCTGTACACCTGTGTATCATTCTAGTAGGTTGTTCACATACCTCTTCCCCAGATCACCTTGTAGCCAAAATTCCAATATAGCTTTTTCCAGATCTCTCACTAAAGAGTTGAGCCATTTGCTACTGCCCATGGATATTGCATATCCCAATTTGGGTTCAATTCTCTCTGCCCAAATTTTGCCTATTGGGAAGATTTCCCCTTACTGTTTATTCAAGGGCTACTACTGAGGAAGCCATTGTACAGCAAAAGATCATTTCTTGCTCACACTGGCAAACTAAGATGACCTATCCATGCTCAGTCTTTTTCTTCCTCTATCACCTGGCCATAAGGAACCCTACTTGATGCCATATGTGTGAGGCAAAGGTTGGTGCAACAGTGGTGCATGATGTGAGGATCTAGACTATGTGTTCATGGAGCTTATTCATATCTTCTAAAGCTATTTGAACAAGACCCTGAAGTATCACTTCCATCTTACAACTAATTGCAACTAAGTCTAACTGGCCATGAAATGCTGAATCTTATAACCCCCAGCTCATGATGAGCAGTTCTAATTGCATGGTCACTTGATTTATCATAGTCAGATACTCATTCTCTACCAGGGCCCAGTAGCATGCTAATAGCTGTTTTTCAAATGTGTATATATCTGTATTGCAGATGGCATAGCCTTGCTTCTTAAGCCTTGGAGTCTGCACTGTATGTCTAATATGGAGCTGTGCCAGACTCCACTAAACCTACTTATCTAGAACAGATAACTTTAGTACCATTGTATCAGCCAATTGTATGGTTTAAACAATAGTCTGGACCTGCTTCAAAATCTTTTCTTGCTCTGGGCCCGACTCAAAACTAGTAGCCATTCATGTTACCTAATAAATGTTTTAGAACAGTAGTCCCAGTGCAAAATGTGCTGTCTATGATTCCCAAAGGGGCTTAATAATTATTGTACCTATTTCTTCAATGTCTTGGCTTATTCTGGACTCCTAAAATCTTTGTTAATGTGGCAGGCATCTTAATCATTGTAGAGTTTATTTTCTTACCGTCTGCAGCATCCAGACTACTTGCCACTTTTGTTCATTGGGCCAATCCAGATGATGATGATGTTATCTGTGATGGTTAGGCTAATGTGCCAACTTAGCCAGGTAATTGTACGCAGTTGTTTTGAAGCAGGCTAGTAAAATAGGGAATCAACAGATGGATCTGGAACCTAGCAAGAAGTCCATGTGGACATTGATACTCTCAAGATGGCTGCTGGAAGATCCTCACAAGATTCTGTCATCCAGAATGAGATGCCCCAGATATTCTCCAGGGGCCTTATAATTGGGCTCTGCTGGGGGATTGATTGATGGGGTAATCAATCAAAGCAGCAAACAGCTGGAACTCCTCCCATGCCATTAGCAAAGGAATGGAATAATTAATGGTTTAAAAAGCAGGTGCAAAAGCCTCTCTCTCTCTTGCCTTCTGTGCCCTGCTCTTCACATGTCCCTCCCCATCCCCCCCCACCCCTGCATGGACACGAGTAAAACCTGGGCATTTATAATCTATTGTGGGTAATTGTAGTCTGTAAATCAGTCCTCTTTATCACTCTTCAGCCCTTTCCTCTCTACCTGGGATCTATGATCTGTTATTTTCTCCCATTTCTCCTCTCTCCTTAATAAATAACTGGCCTAATCAACATGATGTGCCATTGAAATTCATTTCTGCAGCATAGTCAAGAACCTAGACAAAATCCAGTAACAGTTTGGTCAAGCAAGCACTGGGCTAATTGTAATACAAGGACATTTATGGACTTTAGTCATTGGTGAAGTTTACTTCCTAGATGGCTGATTACATCTGCATCAACCAGGGATATTGCCCTCAGCAATGAGTGATGCTTTATCCAATCAGTTGAATGCCTTAAAAGAGGAAGTGATTTCAGCATTCAGAGAGAATTTCCCAGCTCGTCTTTCGACAGCAAATGTCTCCTGGAAACTCATCAAGGACCTTCATTGGACTTTCTTCAGAGTCCCCGGTTTGCAGCCTGCCTGTGGAACCTGGACTTGTGCAACCCCACAGTCACGTGAGAAACTCTTATAAAATCTCATGCTGTTTACAGGTATCTCCTGTTGATTCTGTTTCCCTAGAGAACCCTGACTAATACACCATCAATATAGTCAACAACTGTTATATTCCAAGGTATGTTCAGATGGTACCAGTGCCTTCTTGTTATATTGTGACAGTTTGCTAGTAAATTAAAATTATTTGAAAAAAAAATCATGAATTAATACTGTTGTATATCCCATTTGAATGTGAACTCTTTCTGATCCTTTTTCTTAATGAGTATGTTTAAGAATGGATTCTCTATATCAATAGCCACATAGTATACACTAGAGACTATGTTAATTTTTTCTTATAAATATACCACATCTGACAAAGAAGCTGGAATCAATTTAATTTTACAATAGTCCTGTTTCATCAGCCCTGGTCCAAGAAGTTTTTAGGGGTTAGAGTGGTGAATGAAATTGTACATGATGGTGACCACCACCCTTTCATCCTTCAAGCTTTTGAGCATGTCACTAATTTCTCTTTGATATTGCTCAAGGTTTAATATATTTCCTGGGAAGAGCCATGCTATACTATATTTTCCGGGATAAGGTTTCACTTGGTCTTTCTTACAGCCATAGTTATTACAAAGGAACAAGTATGTGTGTTCTTGCAACTTCTAAGGATGTCCATTCCAACTATATATTTGAGAACTGGGGAAATGATCATCATATCTATTCATGGACCTAGAGGATCCCTTGTGGGCTAGACCTGTTCCAGGACACCTTTATGACTAGATTGTGTATGTCCATGCCTTACTACAGCAGATACAGTGGCAAATTAGGTCTTCTGTATCTGTGTCAATAACACCTTTTTCCAAATATTCATTGAAACTGGAAGATTTTTCTTTTCTTTAATGTATAACTATCCAAGTTAATGGCCATAGATGTGTTGAGGGAGGGAAGAGGAGAATCATTACTGTATACACAGATTTTGCTATCGCAGGGTCCTTCTTCATTGGGTGTTACCTATCTTTCAATCAGTTGTTTATTGGATAAGAAATGGTCAACCTGTGGAAATGGGAAGGGAATGTGAGTAATAATTGAGTGAGTGAATTTAATATTTTCTCATTCAATCTCAATATCTTTTCATCATAGATGTTAAGAAATATAATTTTTTCACAAATCTATCCTGTCCCTTGAATCACCATGTTCTAATAACTATTTTCAATTATCTTTGTGGTTAGGTTCTACCAGCTGCCATTTCCACATCACTGAGCATTATTATATTTGAGTGCTTTACTTCTGCCATTTGATATCTGCTACTCCAGAATCTTATTATTCCAAATGGTTTTAGGGAGTTCAGGTTTATAACAACATCTCCTATTCTGTTTTCCAGACTATATTGGAGAGTCACCATTAAACGTCTCAATAATGCTGGTATCTCTCACCAGCACATTCATTGTTACCTTGGTAAAAGAGGTATCCTCTAGACCCATGATTCCCAACCAGTGGCAATTTTTTTTCTGACAGAGGACAAGTGGTAATGTTTGGATACATTTTGTCATCACAAATGGGGAATTGCTTCCAAAGAGGTCCTCTGGCTCTTGCACTTTTATAGATTTGTTAATATTAGATCACAAGCCTATGGGGCTTAACAACATCTACACAATTTCACAATCTTTATGGGTATTATATCCCTTGGATCTCTCAAATATCACAGATATTGCACAAGATAGTGCATCTCTTCTACCTGTATCTTGTCCTAGTTTACAGAAAAAGTTTTAGTCATTGTACTGCTACAGCATATCAGGAATTAACAGTACTCCACGTAACAGCAGTTGGTGGTATTTCCTGCCCTCTTCCAACAAATTAGGCAATTCCAAAATTCAATCAGAGTCTTATTTCTTGGACTGTATCTGGCACCAACTACCTTAGGTCATATTCTCAAAGAAATGTTTGAGTTGAAGATATTTGTGCAAGAGATTTTTTGAGGATTTATGTTCAGGAAAAAACTGAAAGGAAGGGAGAAGATCAGAATCTACCAGGGTAAGTGTTGGTTCTCATTGATTCCACTGGACTCTCTGGAACATGAATGGTACCACAGGGATGTCCTCTCTTTGAAATAAGGGGGATAGACTTTTATATCCATGTATCAATCAGTCATTGGCTGCAGGATGTCCCTCTTGGCAGGGGTAGTGACTTCCCAGCTATCTCTGGGCAAGGTGACTTTCATTGCTCAGGGCAATTTTTTTTCAGGGTTATCAGGCAAAATGTAACATAATTGGTAGATGGGTGCACCATTTTGGTAAAGAGGGTCTGGGTGGGGCATCTAGAGTATATACAATATTAACTAAGCAAATAACAGTGACAAGAATACTCCAGCTAGCTATTGCAAGGGCATAAACTAAGCCTGTCCCAAGAATAAAAAGGATCTGTTGGATCCAGATGAGTTAGGATAAAATGTGATTTGAGATGAAATAGAAGAAGCAAGGACTAGATAAGAAAAGCTTTGAAGCCTAGGATAAAATTCAAAATTTTATCCTAACAATGAAGGGTCATTTTTAAAGGGATTTAAGTCAGGGAATGGAAAAATCTAATTTTACCTTTTTTAAGTTGATCGTTTTAAGAGTGTTAATACACCTTTGTTATTGAAATACTAGTCTGATGGAAAACATTAAGAAGAATAAGACTTTTTTTTAAACAAAAGGATTTTCAAAACAGGGGGATGCCATATTCTTTTCTAAACTGTGTTAATGTTTGGTGCTAAGATCAAAGAGAAGGTAGTCAATTATGAAAAATGATTTTAAAAAAGACAAAAGACTAATGGACTTCTCATTTTGTTGAGCAGAGATCAGAGATTTGATTTGATTTGAAACTGAATTTTAATTTTAATCTTAGTTTTCTTGCACATTGTCAGTTGCAGAGCAAATTTGACTTATTATCTATGTGAAAAATATACCTAAAATATATTGGCTAATCTTAGGTGGGACAAATATTGCCTCTTTTAGACCATCAAGAGGAGATTTGAGTATTGGTTTATGACAGACAGACATGATTTTTACCTAGTACAATGTCTCACACACAATTAAGTTTTAATATATATGTAATATACATGAAAAATTTTCTGATGGACTTTTATTCCACAGAAGACCAGAACAACAAGAAAACATATTCCAAAGTGTTTCTATGATTTCATTTCATGACTCTTATTACCATACAATTTCTTTATTAAATTAAATATTATGTTTATCCAATATATTTTTAGGAAAACCTAATATATAAGTAATAAATTTTAAATGATGCTATGTCAAAAAGAATTGTTCATTTTAACAGAAGATGATAGGTACTTGTTTTTCCCATTTTGGCCCAAGTCTAAACTCAATAGAAACAATTCTGATTCATATAGAGAATGCAATAAAATCCTCAGCTTGGTTTTAAAATTGTATGTTTGCCTCACTATCACCGTAGTTTTATTCCTCTTTTTAATGCAGGGTTTTTAAAAGATAATTTGAAATATGATGAATTTTATTCATAATTGATTTATTACTTTTAGAATAATGTGCTAGTTATTTATAATATGTCAATAACCTTATCTTTAGAAAAAAATACAGTATACTATTAAGTCAAAAACGGTTTTAATAATTACTGGTGATATAAAGCAGCTAAGATGTTAGCCACTGAATAAACAAAAAGAGCAAAATTTTGAGAATCTATCTATATAATTAAATGTGTGTTCTTACTGACACTTGGTGATAAATTAATTTCTTGTTTTATGATTGAATTACAATAGAATTTAAAATAAATATATGAAAAGTACATCATGCTCTATTTAAACTTAAAAAGCACCCTTTTTATATTTCTATGTATAGTAACATGGATATGTCATATATATATATATATATATAATATTATAATGATTACAGTCGTTCTTTATTTAATTGAAACAATCATATTTTAATTAATTGCTATTGCTCATTATTACATTCCAGTCTATTAAAACATTGATCATGAAGATGAAAAAGAGATAAAAACCATCTTTCTTCAAAATATTGATTCTGAAATTAATGATTCTAAAGGGTATTCTGGCATCTCAGGCTGCAAACAGATCGAAGATCATGAATGTGAAATCTAAGCTATAGGATTTTGAACTGAACTATGAAATAAAGTGAAGTTTCACAGATAATGAAAGGAAAAATATATTTTGGAACTACAATTTTCCAGTAGGTCCTCATTATCAAGTATGCACTGACTTTTCTGTATTATGCACTTGCTTTAGGAAAGAATTGAGATTTCACTGCCTAGAGAAAGAGCTGAGTTTTAGTCTAACTGCAATTTTATGTAACTCAGAATTATAGAAAAAGAAAACTTCCTTCTAAACTTATTTTTTAGAACACATTTTTTTTTACAGGCAACAACCTTAACTGTCAAGTAGCATTCCATCATTCCCAGTTTAATATATATTTTCGACGTGGTTCTGAGAAATAAAAAAAGTGAATAAAATATTATTTTATTTTGTGTTAGAGTTTGAGAAAGAAAATAAAGAGGCTATATGAATATAGTTTTGAGAAATAAGTGAGTGAGAATCTGGTATAGTGCAGAAAAACAATAGACAAAAGATAGCACATTCATATATTGTCTCACATGGAACTCTAACTTAGTTGAGAAATGTTCTACATTTTCAAAGCAACTAATATCATGGCAATTAACTAGACTATTTCCATCCACCCTTACCCATATTCTCAAAATTTAGTAAAATAAATATTGTTTAAAATGTTAACATTACTTGTCTATCACTTAGGTATGTATATACATGTTGTTGGAAAAAAAGTCACTGACATTCCTCAACATTGAGCAAACACCAAAGTGCACAGAGTGAGGAGAACATGAGAGTGCCTTTTCAGTTTAAAAATATTTGGAAATATGTACAACTCTGATACAATTTCAGGGTGCTGCTGATTCCCATGGCCACTTCATATAAACCACTGACAATTTCTAGAGCACTTTGAGGGACTATAATATGATGATGATCCAATTTTGTAATTAAACCTAATGAGGGCAACAGGCACACCTCAAGACATTTGTCAATGATGGTGCTCCCTTACTCTAAGGTTTTCAAGAGACAGATAAACCTTTTTGAATTCATTCTATTCCTCCTTCTCTTCTTCCTCTTCCTCTTCTTCATCTTCCTCTTCCACCTTTTTCCTGGCAACTTTAGCAGGACCTTTTGTGCCATCAAACTTCCCTTTAGACTTCCTTCTTATACTTTTCCTTCAGCTTTGCCACATTATTTTTGTAAGAATGCTTTTCACAACTCAGGTTGTTCCACGTCTCACCCAGCTTTTTGGCCACCTCTCCAATAGAGATGCCAGGGTTTATGGATTTGATATTGGGACTAAATTCTGAACAGAACAGGAAAAATCCAAACGGTGGCCGTTTGGGGGCAATAGGATCCTTCCTCTTCTTGCATCCCTTAGCTAGCCCATAAACCTTCATTTCCCAATCATAGTGTACTTTGTCTGCCTTTCCCATCTCAATAAATTTCGATTTCTCCTTTCCAGACATTGTATTCCACCTCTCAGAATACTTCTTGGAAAACTCTGCAAAACTGACAGGGATCTCGGGTTTTTCTTCTTATGTTACTCTCTACACTTCTGCAAAAAGAAGGAATAAGGAAACATCTTGCCCTTTGATTTCTTGGGGTCATTTTTAGCCATCCTGCCTGTATTGTTAGCCAGTCTGTGACCATTTTTTAAATTGAATTGTTTGCCTTTTTGAATTTGAGTTTTAGGTGTTCTTCATATATCAAGTGCTTTAGTCAGCCAAAAGAGTGCTGATGCAAAGTACCAGAACTCTGTTGGCTTTTATAAAGGGTATTCAGTTGAACTAGAAGTTTACAGTCACAAACCCCTAACGTATCCAACTCAAGGTACTATAAGAAGTACTTTCTCACCCACAGTCATTGGCCACGTGTTGAAACAAGATGGCAGGCAATGTCTGTAAGGGTTCAACCTTCCTTCTTCCTCTTAAGGATCTGTGGTCCAGGCTTCTTCAGATCTCATCTGTAGGCTGGCATAAGGCTCATCTCTCTCCCCAAGGCTCCTTTCTTTCCAGGCTCAGTTGCTCTGGTCTTTTCACAAGGTCAGCTGTATACTATCAGGCTCATCTCTCTTCTCAGGTCACAGGATCCTCTGTGTATCTTCTTTGTGTGTCTACTTCTTGGTGAGAATCTGTTTTATCAGCCTATCAAGGGGTGGGGAAATCAACCCTGCAAGCCCTAGTAACATGGTCCAATCAAAACCCTAATCTTAACATAATTTAATCAAAAACATCTCAGTTGAATCTAATACAATCAAAGGGTATCACACCCAAAGAAACAGACCCGTTTACAAGCATAATCAAATATTTCTTTTGGAATTCATAAATAATATTAAACTGCCACATCAAGATATTAAACTCATCAGATATATGATTTCCAATTTTTTTCTTCCATTCTTTGAATTATCTTTTTCATTTTTTTAATAATGCTCTTTGATGCAAAGGAGTATTTAATTTGGATGAAGTGCAATTTATCTACTATTTCTTTTGTTGTTCATGGTTTTGGTATGATATCTAAAAATCTATGCCAAACCTGAGGTCCTGAAAGATATCCTCCTATGTTTTCTTCTACGAGTTTTATGGTTTTAGCTCTTATATTCAGTTTGTTGATCCACTTTGAGTTGTTTTTTTACATATGGCATGAAGTTGGCATCCAACCTGATTGTTTTCCATGTAGATATCCAGTTTTTGTGTGTTTTTTAGTAATATTAGTTGAAGAGACTTCTTTCCCTGTTGAGTGGACTTAGCAACTTGTTGAAAATCAATTGGTCATAGATGTAAAGTTTTATTTCTGTGTTCTCAATTCCAGTCTACTGGTCTATATGCCTATCCTCATGTCATAAGCATAGTAATTTTAATAACACTTGTGATTCCATATCAATTTGAGGATTAGTTTTTCCATTTCTTCAAAAAAGGCTGCTTAAATTTTGATAGGAATTGCATTGAATCTGTAGATTTCTTTGTTTAGTTCTGACATCTTAACAATATTAAATCTTCCAATCCATGAATATGGGATGCATTTTCATTTATTTATATCTTCCTTAATTCTTTTCAGTTTTCAATTTACACATCTTTCATAGTCTTCATTAAATTTGTTCCTAGATGTTTTATTTTATTGTAGTTGGAATTGTTGTTGTTTTTTAAATGTTCTTTTTGGGTTGCTCATTGCTGATATATAGAAACACAACTGATTTGTGCACGTTGACCTTGTACTTTGCAACATTGCTGAATTTGTTTATTGGCTCCAGTAGCTTTCTGATGTATTCTTTGGGATTTTCTAATTATAAGATCAAGTCATCTGCAAATAGATCTAGTTTTACTTCTTTCCAGTTTGTATGAGTCTTATTTCTATTTCCTTCAAAATTGATCCAGCTAGAATCACCAGTTCAATACAGAACTGGCATCTTTGTCTTTTACTTGATCTTAAGGAGGAAACATTCATTCTTTCACCATTGACTATGATATTATCTGTGGGATTTTCATAATGTCCTTTCTCATGTTTGGGAAGTTTCCTTTTATTCCTTGTTTTCTGAATGCTTTTGTCATGAAAGAGTATTGTGTTTTGCCAAATGTCAATACATCAGTTAAGATAATCATGCTTTTTCCTTAAATCTATAAATGTTGTGCATTATATTATTTGCTAATGTTGAACCACCTGTATTAGTGTTCCAAAAGGGGTGCCAATACAAAGTATCAGAAATCTGTTGGTTTTTATAAAGGGTATTTATTTGGGGTAAGTGCTTACAGTTGCAAGGCCATAAAATAGTCCAACTCAAAGTTCCTTTCTCACCATAGTCAGCTGCCACATATTGAAGCAGGATGTCAGGAGATCTCTACAGGTTTCAGTCTTTCCCTTTGGGCTTACTATATTAGTCTCAATGTCTTCCAAGGTCAGCTATAAGCTATCAGGCAAATGGTCCGTTTTACCATGGGGCTCTAGCTGTTTGAGCCTTCTCCTTTCTGTCACATGGCAGGATCAAAAATGACAAAGTTCTATCCTTTTATGTGTCTTCTTGAGAGAGTGTTTATATCAGCCCACCAAAGGGGTGGGGACTCAATCTGAGTCACGCTTTACTGAGATGTGGTTGAATCAAAGCCCTAATCAAAACAGGTGATTCAATCACCGTGAATCCAATATAATCAAAGTGTATCACACCCAGAAGAATAGATCAGTTTACAAACATAATCTTTCTTTTTTGGGGATTCATAAATAATCTCAAACTGTCACACACCCTTATATATTGGATAAATCCCACTTGATTATGGTGTATAGGATTTTTTTTTAAAGATTTATTTTTGTTTTTATTTTATTTATCCCCCCTTGCTGCTTGTGCATGCTGTGTCAATTTGCTGTGCATTTTTCTGTGTCTGCTTGTCTCCCCTTTGTTGTATCATCTTGCTGCACCAGCTCACTGTGCCACATGGGCTGGCTTGCATTCACCAGGAGGTCCTGGGAATCATACATGAGGTCTCCCATATGGCAAACGGGAGCCCAACCTGTTGAGCCACATCTGTTTCCCTGTATAGGATTTTAATAGACTGTTGTACTCAAGTGGCAAGTATTTTATTGAGGATTTTGTATTTATATTCTTTTCTGCTCCTCTTTCTCTCTCTTCTCCTTCTACGACTCACATGATGTGTATGTTGATGTGTGGGATAATGTCCACCTTTCTCTTAGCTCTCTCTCTTTACTTTTCTTCATTGTTTAAAAAATTTTAATTCCTCAAACTTGGTGATTTAAATTGTCTTATCTTCAAATTTATTGATTCTTTCTTTTGCCTGTTCAATTCTGCTGGTGATCCTGTTTTGATGATTTTTTTTTATTTCAATTACTATACTTTTAAGCTTTCTTAAAGTTCTTGTTTTGTTCCTTTCAATATTTATCACTTTATTGATATTCTCACTTTTTTCATATATAGCTTTTATGATTTTCTTTACTTTTTTTGTCAATGTTTTCCTTTAGCTCATTGAAAATAATTCAGACAATTGACTTCATGTCTTTGAGTTGTAATTCCAAAGTCAGCACTTCCTCAATGATGCCACTATATTTTGTTATTGTTATATGTGCCATCCTTTCCTGTTTCTTTGTATGCCCTATGACGTTTCAATATTTTAATGTGGTAACTCTGGAAATTAGTTTCTCCCCTTTCCCCAGGATTTGTTTATTTTAATGTTTATTTTCAAATGTTGCTTTGGTCTGTTTAGTGACTATTTTGCAAACTATTTTCATAAAGACTGAATTTCTTCTCCTTTGTATTTGAGTCTCTCTTCCTTTAGGTTTGTATTCAACTTTTTTTTTTTTTTCACAGAGTTTTACTTGAATTCTAGGAGCTAAAATACAGCATAAAACAAAAACAAACAAAACAAAAAAAAACAAACAAAATATTTTTCACAGTCTTTGCATATCTGTGCTGTGGCTTTCTTTCAATGCTTAGGCAGGCTTTGTCTGATTCTAGTGGTCAGCCCTAGGTGAAAGCTTGCAGTTTCTCATGTCTTTTCTGAGCATGTCTTACCTTGTGTTCTCAGTGTGGCTTTCCAAATTCCCCTCTATCCACAGATTCTCCCAGATCCTCTAATTTTCCAAGTAAAATCTCCACAACTTTTCCTCCTGGGACTAAAGTGCTATATTGTATGATTCAACTCTAATATTTTGCTCAGGGGGATTCAGTTTTATTGGCCCTTGCAGTGATTTGCAACAATGCATGATGCTTTACCTCTTCAAGTGAGTTGCATGATAGGCAGAAGAGAGATAAGTGCATTGGATTAGTCCTTCAGATAGTTACCAGATGGGTTAGAACAGACATACCCACTAATTTGCAAATAAGCTGTGCTCTGCTTCTCTGGAACCAGGATCAGTTACCTACACTAGAAATATGTGCTACCTTAAGACTGCTCTCAAGTAGAGGGAGGGTAAGGAGAGTACTAGTAAAAGAGCCATGAAGCTTTCTTACTGTATTTAAATTGTCTTTTTTTGATTCAGCATTTGCTTCTTTGGTGTACACTTTTTACTATGTTCCAGAATTCTGAAAAAGTTGGTTTTGACAATATCTGATTTTTTCCCAATGTTTTTGTGGAGGATGGGGGTAGGATTTGAGAGCTTTCTATTCTACCATCTTGCTGATGCCACCCTTCTATGGTGATTTTAGCCTTGCTCTCTCCCTTTTATTTATTTATTATAGTAGACTTTTTATTGAAATGTTGTGAAATTACAAAGCAATCATGCATTTTTAATCACAAAACATTTCTTCTCATTAGAAGATAAAAATGTGGTACCTTTGAATGTTAAAATATTCCATGATTTGATGAACTGGAAAGAAAATATGAAATTCTATATTCCTGAAAATGTAAAATGTTAAGCATAGTTTAAGATTTATCTGAGAAGTTCAGAATGGAAATACATTTCATTTGAAGTATTCTTTTAAGAATATATTTTTTAATACTAATCTTAGATATGTAAATAATATTCAAAAAACTTTAATAGATCCAATGTGCCATGTTCTGTTGTGCCATGTTCATGAATAAATATAGAAATATTCATTAAATTTGTAAGTAAGTGGGAATGTATAAACTAAGATTGTTTGATGAGAACAGAACTATGGTGTCTTTTGACAATGTTGTTGAAAATATTCTCAAAGATCCATCTTCTCAAAATAAGTCTAAATTCCACAATTAGTTTTTATTCATTTAGGTGACAGCATTTTCTTGAAAATGACCAAAAAAGATATTAATTAATATCATTATCAAATACATATTGAATATTATTTTATGTAGCAGAGAATGTTTTATATTGAAATATGATTAGAAACTACTAACTGAATAATAACTTGAGTGAAAGACATAAAGTATTGGGGAAGTTTAAAAGGTTAATACACAAATAGAATAAGGGTGATGTGAAATTATTTCAAACCCACTCCTGAGACAGGTTAGTATAGTGAAAGGGAGAAGGTGGCTGGCCCAGCAGACAACATGGCTGACAGACAACATGGCCAAAAGACCACATGGTCATGAGACCCCACGTGGAAACCTCCTGAGAAGAAGGTTGTTGGGAAGATAGTGTGAGGTCCTGGCCATGAGAACCTCATCTGAAATGAGAGGGAAAGCCCTGGATATCCTCAAACGACCTCATCATTGGCCTCTGAGAAATGACAGGTGGGGCAACCAATCAGAACAGCAAACAGACTTTAAAAAGCCCTGACCTAGGGCCCCACCCATGCAACTCACCCTGCAGTAGGCCCACGGCCAATGCCTCAGACTGTGTATTTTTCTCATTTTCTTATTTCTTAAAAACTCTTTACTCCTGCTTACCCTATGGTGTGTCCTTAAATTCCTTTATGTGACATAAGCCAAGAACCTAGAAACCCAGAATCCAGAGCCATCTGGTAACACTCCATGTTTGTTCTAAAGCCATTCTTGTTTTTTTTTCTCCTAGATAGCTATATTTTCTTTATTGTCAAGTGATAAAATGTAAGCCCAATTTTTCTAGATATATTGCATTGTTATAAAATTACTCGATTAAAGGTAGAATTTTACCTTTATTTTTACCACATTTGAAATATTGTTAATGTACTCTTTGCTACACTAAAGGTTGAGGAAGACTGATGTAATTCTAAGCAGTATCCACTCTGTTCTACATGGGTTATTTAAAATTCTTGTGGTTGAAATTGTATATAATGCACTCAAGATGTATAAGAAAAACATCATTCAAAGAGATTCAAGTCAAGCATCAATTTCTTTTTCATTTTTTTCTCTTGCTTAAATATCCACTGCAAATTATGATATCTGTGTCATTAGAGTGATAAGAGGACACTGAACATGGAAGGTGGTTGTTGTAATGTTGCTTCCTTCTTTAAGCTGGATGGAAAAATACTGAATTTTTTTTTTTTTTTTGGCACCTAGCTAATATCACTGCACCAAATAAATGTTCTATGAAATTATAACCTACACAGTATGATTTTGAAGGACAAGGAGTCTTGATATTAGGTAATGAAGATTCAAAAAGAAATTTTAGAAAATATGTAGGTTCAATTTGATTTTGAGGCAGTCTGATGGGAGGATAGTTGACTAATAAAAGAAAGGTCCAGATTATCCTCAAGAAAAAGACTAAATGGGGCAAGACATTCAGAAAAGACAAAGGACTCCATGATATGGGACATACTAGTGAATAAAAAAGAGAGAAAAAAGGAAAAATGTTATGATAATATATTTTATATTTGGTCAAATTTTTTCTATCAGAAGTTTTCTGTTAGGCTATTGCTGTTACTGTTTTTATTATATATTATATATGTGTGTGTGTATGTGTACGCGTGTATATCACATACATATGTATAATTGCTCACTGAATACTCTATTATTCATCTATATCACATGTTTTTATCTCTATATTATAGTTTATATAGTTCAATTATATGTTATTTGTAATTATATTATTTGGATTTTATATTGTGTATGCTTTTTGTTTTATATTGTTTTCATATTCAATAACTAGGAAAATCTTTTGGAAAAATCTTTTTTAATGCTTTCATTTTCAGTGAAATGACATGATTTCTGTGGTATATTCAATTATTAAATTATGTAACCTATATAGACATGCTCTTAATCCTCATTCTTGTGGGTATGAACCCATTGTAAATAGGACCTCTTAAAGATTTTATTTTTGGTAAGATGTAGCCAACCGAAACAAGGTGGGCCTTAATCTGTATTGCTGGAAGTCTTAGAAAGAGGAAAATCTGGAAACCAGGTCAGAGAAGGCTACAGGGAGAAGCAAAAAGCCAGAGAGAACCCAGAAGAGAATGGAGAGGACATCACCATGAGATGGGAAGGAGAGATACAAACTGAGGAACCTCAAAGATTGTTAGCAGCCAGCACAACAATGTACAGATTCTAGGGGAAGAAGGGGGAAAAAATATTTTATTCCAATGCCTTAATGTGAACTTCTGGCCTCTGAAACCATGAGCCCATATATTCCTGCTGTTTAAGTTCACTTACTGTGTTGTATTTGTGATAGCAGATTTGACAAACTAAGATACCTGGGTGCCATGAAATTCCAAGTATTCAACCTGTTTTTCACTTGTGAGCAGAGACATTTTGTTTGACTGTATTAGGGAATTAATAATTAACATAAGTTATTTGACTAAAATTCTTTTAACTTGTACAATGAAGACAGTGGACATAATCATTGCTGTGAATATTTTCAGTTTTAAAACTATTTTAGTTATGCTTTGCTTTGTATTTTTTCCATTCTTAAAACTAGTAATGATTGCTATCTATACTGTTACACTATTCCTGTGCTAAAAAAAATAATAAATGTGATATTTAAGCCTATAAACTGTCCTACAATGTAGGCTTAACTATCATGTTTAGAGATGAAGAAACTGAGTACCTTCCAAGTTCATGTTAGTAAATTTTGGAACAGGATGCAAATTTTCAATATGAACATAGATAACTTGTTGTTTATTATATTGTACAATGAAGAGGGGCACAGAAACTGAGGTAAAATAAATGTGAGTCCAAATCCTGATTTTGTCCAAAATTAGTCATGTCTGTAATCAAATTAAACTCACTAAGACTCAGTTCCTATATTCTTAAAAGGGGACATTACAGACCAAATCTTAGTTTCTCACGTCCTTCCTAAATAGGTTAGGACCCACAGATTACTATTTGCTAAGGAATCCAGGAGGATTTATTCAGCTTCAGAATAAATAGCCACTTCTCTTTATAGTTTACCATGTGAGTGGATTTTATTGGCTTCTAAGCAGTATGGTTTTAAATGCATGAATTTTTTCTCATTTAAATTATTTTTAAATTGCTAGAATATGGATTTTTCCAGTTTATGCTCAGGTTAATAATGCCACATCCAATGTTTGTCATTTTAATGGCTTTTAATTGTCCTTTGGTCAATATAAGCATAAGTTAAATGTGACTTTCTTGCAGTTTATTTGCATATAGCCATCCTAACATGAACCTTGAACCATGCGGATAAAGTTGAACAACAAAATCATAATTAAAAGTTTTCTATTTGTACGTGGCCATTTTGATATTACTTTTACTCTTGGTTAAATGTTGCATGCAATAGCCATCCAGAATTTTAGAACTATGGTCTCATATAGATTACCAAGTAAATTATCTGCATTTATCAGAAAAAAGTAAATTAAATTCCAGAGAGGTTAAATGGCTTCCTACGAATTATACATTTTGACAGAGTGAAGAAAAAATATAAAATAATTTATTGGTTATAACTCTACCAAGTTTCAGCAATTAATTTATTATACAGCTCATATTTCACCAACTTAATCCCTGCATGTGTATCAAAGAAGGTTTTAGAGAGTTTAAGTAAACGTGTGATTTTGACATTTTCCTCCTACTATAAAATATAGTAAACTTAGTGATATATTCTTAGTGATTAAGGCAAATCATGATTGTTTAATGGATAGATGCTTTAATTATTATTTATTACAAACTATAATTTTTGTGAATCCATTCTAAATGTTATCAAAGGTTTTTACCTCTTGGTAGTTTCTTGACTACCATAATTTTATAGCTTAAAATGTTGATATTTTTATAGCTTAAAATTTTGATTAATTATCTTACTATGTTTTTTTAGAAAATTAACATATTTCCTCATATTTTAAAAATATTTTGTCACATTTGCTTTCTATTTCTCTGCTTTCTCCATACATAGAGAAATACATATTTTCATATATATATATATCTTTTAATTTTTGCTGAAGCATTTTATTTACTTGCAGACACTATGGTATGTCACCCTTAAATACTTCAACATATATTGTCCAAGACCAAGTTATTCTTCTACAAAGGTATGGTACAATTATAACACTGAGGTAACAGAAGTATATAATACTGCTCTCTAGTAGTTTATATTCAAAAATCTCCATTTTTCCTCAAACATGCTATTTATAACTGCCTCCTGACTTCAGAATTCAAGGATTTTGCACTAATTAAGTTCCTGTAATCTGGAATAATTCACAGAAACACCTTTTTCTTTGTCTTTTATGATATTGGCATTTTTAAAAATCCCAGGCCAGTTGTTTTGCATTCTTAATTTATTTTTAATCACTTCTGAGGCTTATCCTGAAATTATATCTATAGACTTCTTTGGCAATAAAACTATGGATTATCCAGAATTGTAAACACTTTATAACTCAATAGCAGTGGTTCTTTCTTATCACTATGCTATTTGCTCTACATTTTTCAATTTAAAGAACTTTAGAGTTTAAATTTAATAAACTTTTAAAAAATGTAAAACAGACACAAACACACAAAAGTCACAACCAAGAAGTTTAAAACATCTCTCTATAATGGATTAGGTTGCAATACATTTCCAGAGTATGTAGACAACTCCTAATTTTGTATAGCCATGAGCAGAATCTAGAAATAATTTTTCTTGTAGTTAGCATGTTTTCATCCTTCCTCTCTCTTAGGTCATGCACTTTCAGCTTACTTTCACTTTTAGATCCAGGTTTTACTTCAGCAAACAGTCTGAGGACAAGATAAGGTTTAATTATTATTATTATTATTATTTATCCCTTGAGCTTATTTCCACTTCTGTCACAGCAGATGCTCAATGGCATTTGTTGAAAGAAGTGGAGT
Organism: Cabassous unicinctus; assembly: GCA_029593785.1. Lineage (NCBI taxonomy): Eukaryota > Metazoa > Chordata > Mammalia > Cingulata > Chlamyphoridae > Cabassous > Cabassous unicinctus. The sequence continues at coordinate 23,954 of JAQZBX010000426.1, read as the reverse complement.
TGTGGTGATTTGGAACTGTATTTTCCCCAGAAAAACATATTCTTAAAGTCAATCCATTTCTGTGGGTGTGGATTCATTTTAAGTAGGACATTTTGATGAGGTTACTTCAGTTAAAGTGTGACCCATCTCATTTATGTAACCCTATTACATGAGTGGAAATTTTGTGAGGCAGGAACTGGGGGACATATCAACAATCACTCCTGAGACAAAATCTAGTTGGGCTGTCAGGAAATAGCATTTAAGGTATTAATGTTAGTAAATAGTTAGCACTGGGAGAAAAACAGATTTAAAAAAGGGCAGAATGTAGTGTAGCTCATACCAGGAAACATTTTAGCTTACAACAGACTCATAGAACATGAAGCAAGATTTCATAAGCAGGAGTAGAATTCTCAGCACATGATCTGGCAAGAACAACATATGACCCCAGATAAAAATAAGGCAATTATTCAACTTAAGAGAAATGAGATATAAAATGGACACTTGATGTCAGGAGGTCTGGTTCCTTCATTTACTAATCAACAGTTATCAAATATCTGCAACTTATCTATTATTATTATAAAAACATACAAAGTATATTATTAATTAGTTATATAATATTATATTATAATATAATTATATATAAGGTTGATATTTTTATTCCCATTGACAGATGAGTAATCTGAGCCTCAGAGAGCCCATCTATAGGTCAGAATTGGCAAATGTAAGACTTGACCTCAAGCCTCTTTGATTCAAAGTTCATAAACTTAGTATTTTAGATAATATATAAGAGGTTTGGGCATATAATGGCCAACATTTTTAAACTATGTGTAGGTAGAAGTAAGGATCTAAAACTATACTTACCTAGAGTATATAAGCCTCAATGTGTTAGTATGATCTAGCATACATCTGACGGTTTTAACTGGAAAGAAAAAAGCAGAGTTAATATATATGAGCCTCCTAACAATTCTAGGGTGTGTTATAACAGAACACTGGAAAGATAATAATAAGATAATAACTAGCTCAATTATACTGGGACAGTGCTCCCTACATCCTTTCTTTTAAAGTTTAAATTTGATTCTAGGGACAGTGTCAGGAATAAATATGTGGACTGGGATTAGTAGCTCAATTTTTAGGGAGGAAAGGGAGAAGGGGAGGTCAAAATGAACTAACTAATTAAGAGCCAAATTTTACATTTATTTGTTTAATTTGCCTATTTTATAAATGAGAACAGTAAGGCTGATAGTGATTAAGAAGGTTGAAAATGACCAGCCACATTTTAAAACTCTAGTTTTAATCCAGTTTATGCTTTTTCAAATTGGGTGTCTAGGAATCACTACAGAGTAACAGCTTCCTCCTCATGCTATTCTTTGTACACCCTGTTGAAAAAGCTCATCTTCTCAGAGAGATTAGCCTGCGATGATTTCTTAAAGTTCCTCTATGTTCAGGATTTTATTTTTTACAGTTCATTCAGTGATAATTACATTGCTCCAATAGTCTGTTCCTCAGTGAGAAACATTCTTATTTAAAATATCTAAAGGGAATAGGTAGAAAGAATATTGTTAACAACAAAATTATTGATTGTTCAGTATGTTTTAGGCCCCGTTTTAAACATTTTTTCTTTACTTATTTAATTCCCCTATTCTATATGGTATATACTATTTTATCACCATATTATAGATCAGAAATATAAAGATGAGAAATATTAAACAATTTTCCTACTAGTACCCCCCAAGTAAGCAGTGTTGTCAGTGGACTATAAAGTGCTTGCTTAGAGGGCTTTCTGGGAATTAAATAACAAAATACAAATAAAGTACTTTACAGTACCTAGCAGTGATCACTTATTTTAAGTGTTTTTAATAGTAATAGATTCCTTTTCTGCACTCCCTAAATAAAATGAATTTTCAGTCTCTCAGGAAACATATTTTGTGCCTGAATGAACATACTGATAGAGTGTAGAGTACATGAGATGCTTATTGAAATAGTTTCTTCAAAGAAATTTAATAGTTCAGAGAAAACTAAGACTATTTCTATTTGTAGTAATCTCTTAGAATGATTTTGCAGCTGGTTATCTTAATGCAGAAAGAAATCTAAAGTAATTTCAAAAATTATTCCGTGATATTGTTAAGTTTTCAATTTGTTTGGAATATACAGTAATTATGAAATATCTAGACATCTATTTGAAGACCAGGAACAAAAGTGTTTATGACAACCAAAAATAATGCATTACAATACTGACCTTTTATTTTTGTTAGTTTCAAATTAGAGTTTAATAATGGAAATGTTTTGATAATGGATGGTGGAATGGTGGCACAACAATGCAAACATAATTAACAGCACTGAAATATATATCTGAATATATGGTTAATAGGGGAAATGATAGGTTATATATATGATCGATTAATATATTTTTTAAAAAATTCATGAAACTGCACTACACAAACAGTAAACCCTAAATTAATCCATGGACTATAGTTAATGCTACAATTATAAAAATTTGTGCTTTCATCAATTGTAACAAATATATCACACTAATGCAAGTTATTAATAATAGGGTGGCATGTGGGAAACTTGTATTCTATGCATGATTGTTCTGTAAACCCACAATTTCTCTAATTAAAAAAAAAATCAATGCAGATATTTCCTCTGCTGAGAAATGGATTCCTCACTTATATTTGGCTATTGAAATTGTATTCCTTCTTTTGGGTATTACCAAGTTGTGGCTTTCTCTGGAAGCCTTCCTTCCAGAAGAATTCATTCTATTTGTGAACTTTTATAATACTGTGTTCAAACAACTAGTATAAGGGAAACAAAGTCAAAGTGAACTAGAAGAAATGTCTCATCTCTGAACCCATTTATTCTTAGCTCATTATACAATCATTTCCCTAGATTTGAGCCCATGTCCTCTTCAAAACAACTTTTTGAGGAAAATTAAGCATCATTAGGACCATTACGTGAATGATCAAGTAGGAATTAACTTTATTCAACTTTCAATTAAGAAACAATATTTATGGAGTGTTATTAGGTGCTAGGTCACAACTGTGAATAAAATAGACAACGAACCCCACATTTATAATATTTATATTTTGCAGAAGGGAACTGATGATACATAATCAAGGTTTTATTTTGCTAGAAGATGATGCATGCTATAGAAAATAATGAGAAGATCAGTGAAACTCAATTAGTTATTTTAAATATGGTAAGCAGAGTAGGCCTCATTGAAAAGATAGCAAACAGTTAAAAGAGATGATTGGGAATTAGTGTGACCACCTGAGGAAAGAGAATTGCAAGCAGGAGAAATTATCAGGATACAGAACCCAAAGCATGAGGGTGCCTGAAATTTAGAGATTATTTTATACAATCATTCATTGCTTTACAATTTAAAATTTTGAGATTGGAATAGATTGAAAAGTTTTAAGGAGAGGAATGACACAATCATATTTGAGTTTTAAAAACTTGTCTTCTAATGGCAGCTTAGGGATGACTAGATAGGAAGCAATACTAGAAGGAGAGAGATCTAACAGTGGTCATACTCCAGAACAGATATTCATCCAGCCAAACTACAACAGGGGCAGTGGGCATCTGGAATAAACCAACTGGAGACAGTTTTGTCTCTGTCTTCAAGAAGCTTGCTACATAATTGAGATGCTTAGCCCATTATTATATAGTCTGCTGAGAAATCACAAAGTTCTGAATCAACTAAACCACAAACGAGGTATGCATTCTCACTCAGTGATATCTATACCTTTCTACAAATTTGCTAAATTTTTGTCTGAGTAGATTGCTTAAGTATTGATGATTTCTGAACTGAAGTTTTGTCCCTGTTCCATGCCACATAGCAACAATACTTTTCTTTTCTTTTTTTTTTAATTTCTGGTGCATTTTATTTGAATGCATATTTAAGGAGTATCTCAAGCACACACACAAAAGAGGCCTGGTTTCTTGAAAAACAATTTGGGAAACTCTGAACTAGAGAATACAGATTCATTTATCAACATTCTTTGAAAGCAAAGTTGTTAAAATAGCTTTAAGTTTGTCTAAATATGTCACCCAGCTCACATATTTCTGTCTCCATGAAAGTCATCAAGTTCTTTGATGCATTTTTCAAACACAGACATACCAACAGCAGATAACAAATGAAATAGGAGGTGAGGATTGGGGCTATCCTCTTTGAAATTAAGACTAACTCCTTACTAATGTGTATTTTACTTTGCCATTGCAAAACTTTCAAAGATCTGCTTACTCATTCCTTGCCACAGGCACCACGCATGGTTCTTCTGCTTCTGAAATTCTTAATTGCAATATTTATGAAATATAAGAGTTAAGAGGAAAATACACAGAAATAAAGACACACATTGACAACATTTGCGATTTTATCCACTCTCCAAGTATTCATTTTAGTCAAAGAAAATCTAAATATAAGTTAATTGATAGTTGAGAATTAACACAAACAGTGAAAAAGATAAAAATTATTTATACCCAAGGCATAGTAAACTTTATCTATTTGTGGTAAGGATAAAAATTTACCTTATAAAAATAATAAAAAGACAAAAATCTTACATTATTTTCCCTAAATAATTTCTAGGATTTTTGCCAAACATCACATAAAAATTAAATGCTGTTTTACTATATTATTCTGAAGTGTGTTTCCCCATCCTTGTATTAAATTGTCACACTATTTTACTTAATGCACACAAATATTATCTCTTTTTCTCAATATTCCATTTCCATGACTAATTTTTTAAAATTAATCTTATATAACATCAGTACAAGAATCAAGTTATCACGCATGTAGTAAATTATTTCCTGTACAGTAAAATAACTATATATATGTATTTATGTTTGAACTTCACCCCTTAAGTAACTAATATTCTCATGTAGCCAATAAAATCTTGATATACCATTATTATCCCAACTTTCAAATTTGAAAAATCATGAGTAACATTTATATACAGATTATTTATCTTACTAGCCAATGTCATTTAAATAAAAGGATAGACATTTGTATTCTAGAGATAGCAGGTGTGTTACTCAGGATAAGTAGTGTGAGGTGCTCTAACAAATACAAAATTTTAGCTTCTTAACATTAAAATAAATTAATTTTCTTTTGCTATCACAGTCCATGGTCAAACAATATGGAGGTTGGGTGGAGGGCTCTGGTTTATAAACTTACTTGAAGAGGCAAAGTCCTTCCATCACTTACTGCAGCATGTATTCCATTGGTCAGATAGTTACAAGTCCTCTCCTAAAAGGAAGGATTCTGAGAAATATAGTAAAATATTTCACAAACAAGGAGAGGAGCACTGGGTGTTAAGTACCAGCAGTCTCTGTCTGGGCAATGAGTGGGAAGAAATTCATACTGGGTGGGAGCTCATGTATGCCCCTGTTTAATTATTTACAAGTATACTGGTATGTTTTCTTATTATATTTCACATCTGTAAGTTGAGTACTTCTGAGTAAACTAATCTCTCAAACCATTCTCAGTCTGAAACCTCTAGCTCTATTCTAATTTTCATTTTTATTTAAACAAAAACTTGACCTTTTGTGATTATTAATTTAACTGAAAAAGCAAAATGTATTTAGGTGCAAATTTTTATTTTCAATTATACCATGCTTTATGGAACATTTTTGCTATGATTTATTAGGGAGAAGTGTAGCTATCTAAAACCCCCAAATGTTAATCTTTTATACTTGCTTGCTTATTTTCATTTATTTCCATTATATTAATATATTGAGTGAGCATTGCTAGGTGACAAACATAGTTCTTAATACTTAGGTATTATTTATACCCATATATTAAAATTGACAAAGGTTTAGCATGCATAAATTGCATCTATTTACCAAAGTCACACATTTAACAAGAGGCATGATTCCAAGTGGAGGCTGTAACCACTTAATTTTCTAAGTTCTTATTTTTAGTTAATTCATTCAAGGTCACATATCATATTTATTATACGGCAATCAATCTCCTTGGTATTATGGGTGCCCAGATGAAGAAGGACACACAGATTAACCTTGGGGATCTTATATTATCTTAAATGGCCATACCTGACATTTTTGATATGTCACATAGAACACTGACACTTAGTTATCCTAAGCCAATGTCTATACTTTCATTCTATATCTGTCACCACAAAATGAAATATTTTAATTAACTAAAAAAATATAACCTGAATCATTGACTAAAGTCTGTAATCAAACATAATTTTTAATCTTTAAAGAAGCAAATAGGCCTTTAAAGTAGCAAATAATTGGCTGGCCAAAAGTGCTTAGAATGATACTCATTTTTTTTCTATATCGCATGAGAAAAATGCAACTCAGATAAACATAGAGTAAACAGAAGAGTCTGGCTTATATCAAGAGGAAAAGTAAGTGGGTTGGTTGAAAAGATTATGACTAGGTACAAATTTCCTTCAAAGCTTTCCCTCAAAGCATATTTTCTCTACATCATTTCAAGTTAGTTTTACTTGTCCTTGTTTCAACCAGCTTTTCCAAGACTTTAGGGATATGCTGCCAGGATTCATTAACCCAGAGCCTCATAGGATAGCCAGTAGAGAGTAAAATACACTTTTTTTCCACTCCAGTTTGAAAATACTAAAAAGGGCTCTGAGTGACCCAGCATGGATCATGCCATGAAACCTTTGAACAAACAATATGGCATTTCACATACTACATGCAATTGGTCCAGCTTGGTTTAGACATTCTCCTCTGCCAAGAAATGGAAGTGGGTTGGGTCAGTTTGGCAGACACCATTACAACTCCAAGTCATTGATGGTTGGCAGGATTGGGGGTGGATGAAGGGTTTCCCCGGTTCATAAGAGTATTTGGCACACTGAAGATGGTTAACAATCCTTGAATAAATTTTTAAAATTGCAAACATTCTACCTTCTGGAGAAACATACAACTGAGGTCAATTCTTTTATATTCTGAGAGAATAGGATACTTTGAAAATTAAAATTTCTCTTTTATTTTGTTTGCATTTTGATAATCCTACTCAGAAAACTAGGCAAAATCTCTTTTTCCATATTTTTGTTATTAAACTATGCATTATAAGTTAGGACCTTTGGGATAAAATAGTGAATTAAATGTGGACATCTTCCAATAGACTAAGTAGCTGCCCCAGTGTTCTTTGGTAAACACAGCTGCTTTGCTGCCAATTTTAATCAGGATGCTGCTAAAATAAACCTGGTCCTTTAGTCCGAGATCAGAAGGCTCATCTATGATTGTAAAAATTTCTTCAAGGGATTAATTTAGTGGTAATGCCATCATGAGTGGCATATCAATAGGTAACCCTTTGCCAATGCAGCTGACTCTTTTTTTCTGACTCTGGCCAAACATAGAGTTTTGGTATTTAAAAACAGAATGAAATATTCCAAAATTTCATCTCAATGAAGGACAGTATTACAGAGTATGTGGAGCCACCTGAATATTATATACAATTAAACATTAAAATCCTATTAAATTAGCATTAATAGTTAAAGGTAAATGTTTTTATGAAAAGGATAATTAGAAGTGATAGGAAGTTCTTTCACAGTATCGTATTTGATTTTTCTTCCCAAGGCCCCAGTGAGGTTTAAGTTTAATCAAATAGCCTCTTGCTCTCTCCAAATGCTAGCTCTGATGAAAGGCTTGCTGTACTGGTCTTGCTTTTGCAATCATTTCTTTTCTGTTTTGCACCCCACACAAATTTTCTAAAAAACCTGATAATCAAATGAATGAACTTCCTAAATTCTTATAAATTATGGCATTTTTAAAAAGTCAGTATAGAGGCATTTAGAACAATAAAATAATCATAATAAGCTAACATTTTTATAGCACTTTATAATTTAAAAAGTCTTTTTAAAAAATGTGATTTGATTCTCAGGTTAAAGCTGAGATAGATAAAGCACTTATCAATTGTTTCCATTTTAAAGAAGAAAAATTAAAGCACATCTCAATGATTTCTTGCTACCTAGTCCATATAAAATGTACACAGAATTCATTTTGGTGAATATTTGTCTATATCCCTTTTTCCACCATATTGCCTATGATGACAAATTTTATGTGTTAACTAGGTTAAGTTATAGTGTCCTAACCAGTTGTTTGGCCAAAGCCTGGCTTAAATGTTGTGTGGAGGTATTTTGTAGATGGGATTAGCCTCTTACCCTCAATAATCCATCTAATCAGAAATTTAAGAGAAAAGAATTGAGGCTTCTAGAGAGAAGAATTTATGCCTCAGGACTCTTCCCTCTACTTCTCTCAAGTTTCCAGCCTGAGGGAAATTCAGACTTAACCTAGCAATATCATTCTTACTTGAATTTCCCTGCCCTAAGGAATTCAGACTTGATATTGCCCACAATCACATAAGCCAAATTCTTAAATTACATATCTATATCTTGTTCATTCTGTTTCTCTGGAGAACTCTGGCTAATATGTTGCCACACTAGTTTAACCCCAATATTCCCTTGTTTTATCCATATTATCTTATTTAATATGTACAATATCCCTTCAACATCATCATTTTTAATAAGAAAACTGAGTTTTGGAGAGATTAATTATATTACTGAATGTCACATACATAGTAAATAATAGAGTTGTAATTCAAAACATGGGTCTCTATAATTTTAAAGTCATATCAATCAAACACTACAGTAAGCAGGTCATACCATTTACATTCAGGAAGATCAAAAGAATAGATTTTCTTGGATAAAATATTATTTACGTATCAGATACTATTCACAATTGAAGCATGACAATTCTTCTCAACTTTTTAAATTGTTCATCTTTTTTTTTTTTTTTTTGGCCTTAGAATGAACAGAGAAGGAAGTTTTAAAGATTTATAAAAGTTGACAGCATACTAGAGAGCTAATCTTGCATATTGAAGAATGTACTCTTTTAATCTTGACTGCATTTTAGAAGAAGCTGATTTGTTTGTGTTCATTGAAACACTAATGTAGAAAGAAATTTAAATGTAAGATATGTGGGGAAAGGGATTAAACACTTGAGTTGATGTTGGAAGCCAAGCATTTTCTCTCATATGCATGATTTTTTTTTTTTACCTTACATGTGTATCCATTTAAAATAGGCCCTAGATCACTTTAACAATTAGATTTATGTCTCTGAGAATTCTCAGGATGTCTCATAGACATTACTGTTTCTTTTATATATTTTTTTCTTATCTTCCATTCTTATATAAAACATTTAGAGTGCTCCCCTTAATACACCTAAATTCAATCAACTGATATAGTTCCAAATTTTTATAATGGCTGCATAAAGTTCATAATATGGTCAACCTTTCACCTTTGAGGAGCTATTGTTTTTCCCTAAGTCTTTGCTAATATGAATACGAGAGTAGTAGCTGGGTATATGTATGTACAATTGTGGGTGGAAGGGTACATGCATTTGTATATGTGGGTATATCTTGCTAGGTTGCTTTCTAAAAAATCTGTAACCCATCATAATTTTACCAACAAGTTCCCCACATTCTTTTTAACCCTATCTCTATAAGCAAAATTGTTTCTGGGCTATCTGTGTAGCAGTTTAACATTATTGATGAATTCCAAAAAGAAATATTAGATTATGTTTGTAAACTGGTCTTTTCCTCTGGGCATATTAGAGTGTATTGGATTCAGAGGTTTTACTTTTACTTAATTAAACTCTGATTAGGACTTTGATTGAACCACATCAGTAGGGCATTGAGTCCCAGCCCCTTGGTGAGTAGGGACTCACAGATAAAAGACATGGCAAAGGATAGAGTTGGAGTTTTGATGTTGGAATTTTGATGCTGGGGTTCTTGAGCTGGAGCCCTGGGAAGTAAGCACACAGAGGTGTTTGGTCCTGAGGAAAGAGAAGCAAGCCTGAGCCCAGAGAGAGGCAAGGCCCAAGAAGAGAGGAACCTAGGAAGCCTGAACCCTTACAGACATTGGTAGCCATCTTGCTCCAACATGTGGCAATAGACTGTGGTGAGGGAAGTCACTCATGCTTTATGCCCTGGTAACTGTAAGCTTCTACCCCAAACAAATACCCTGTATAAGAGCCAGGAGATTTCTGGTATTTTGTATCAGTACCCCTTTGGCTGACTGATTCAATCTGTAATGGGCTACTTCATATATTTGGATTATGCAGGGCAGTTTCTTCAATAAATTTTCAAGCATTTGCTTGGCATTGAAGCTTAGCATTAGCTTAAGCTTGAAAATAAAGGACCCTTATAATACCAAGAGCATTTTAAGGTACAAATAACTTCCTTATTTATTATTTATTTGATTTCACCAGAGTCTTGTGCCATAAGGAAAACTACACCATTACTTCCATTTGACAGTTGAGAATGCTAAGCAGGGGAGAAATTAGTTGCTTGCATCAGGTCAAAGGAATTGGGACCAGAAACCATACATTTTTCTATACTTTACTATGACATTTCTTAGAAAAATAAAAGGAAGGGATTTATTGAGTGTAAAAATAGAACACTATATCTCATGGAAAATTTACATTTAATTTACAATTGGTTAGTCCTTTTATTTTTCAATCTGTAAAATATATGTTTAGAAATGTAATTTTTCCAATTACTCATTTAATCCACACTTTGCATTCTATGTATGTCAGCCTGGAGGCAAGAGAATTTTGGCATTCTCTATTTTTCAGCTAATCAGTGGCCCATAAGCATTAGAATATTTTCTTCCAAGCCCAGTGTTTTAATTCAATTCCCCATTGCATTTTAGTCCTTTAAAAAGAGGTTGCTTAAATTAAGGCAGGAATAAACTATTAACCGCATCAGAAAGAGAGTTGCTTTCATGTCTAAAGCATAGTGATGGATTTTGATGGGTAACCTAAGGGAGAATGGACCATAATTCTATTACTAATCTAATGAACTATCCATTGCTGCAGTAGACAACTTTTATCATCTTTTAATGCAAATGAGTCACTGTTCAATACTTCTGCTAAGTGCATGTCTCACAGCATTACCCAGTTGACTGGACCATTACATAAAAATGGATATTTCAATTTGACAGTACAAAAATATAAACATTTCTTTGGATGTTTGCTGTCCCTCCAAATGAAAAATGTCATTATTCCATGTTATAGTTTTGATTTTCAGTTTCTCTCTGTAAGGCAAATCTATAGAAAGGGCTTATCTGCCGCTTTTTTATAATTTTTTTCTTTTCCTTAAAGGCATAGTTGAAATACTCATATTCTTTAGCTTCTTATCAGCTTTTAATACTTTCAACTGGGGTTTGTTTTCACCTAAAGGGTTCACTTGATTCAAAGGTAGTAGCCAGAAACTAGCTTCTCTATCCTTCCATATAGCTGGGGTGCAGGCATGTGCTTTTGAATCTGCAAATCAGATGCTTACATGTGAAAAATCAGCCCTCCCCTCCCCCAACTCCCTGGAATGCTTTCTTGCAAAAAGACAAGAAAATTATATTTTCAGAGGCAACAACGGCCAAGGTCCTAGAAGAACCATTTGTTGGGTGTGATTTTAGGTGTCTGTATATAGCAATAGCATCTTACTGGGTCCCGCAGGAGCAGTCCTGCTCTATGAGTTGGCCATTATCCCTGGCTGCATGAGCCCCAGGCCTACTCGTCTGCCTTTTAGGAGATTCTGTGAGCTATCTAACGTTCTTTATAATACTCAGTTTCTCCACAAACCAGCTATAGGTGATTCTGTTTTTTTGCAACTAAGACCCACAACTGGTATATAGAGTGACAAATCAATAAACTGTGGCCCTCAAAGCTGCCATTTCCTATCTAGACTTTCAAGCAAGCAGTGGCAAGTGGGTTCATTAATTTCATAAACAGCATGTTTTTGCCAGGTTCTGTGTTTAATGTGAGAAGAACAATGAACAATAAAAAGGTCCCAGCTTTCCACTTCTTCACAGTCTAGAAAGATAGACAAATATATATTTAATTTTTGTACAGCATAATATGTCTTAACAACAGGCAAATATCAATGTATTCTGGAAGCACAGAAAACCTCCAAAATTCTAGTTGGGTTTTGGGAAAAGGAGCAGAAATTCATCAGGTGCAAAATATAGTGGAATGACATTTCATGAAGAGAGAAGAGCATGAGGAAACCAACATAATATTAAAGTGAATGATATCTGCTCAGTTCAGCATATAATCACATAATGTTAAAGTCATAAAACTACAGTTAGAATATCAGGACTGACAGGAGAGAGCAATGGTCGGCAGTTTGGGAACAAATTATATAGGGCCTAAAAAATATGCTTAGGAGTTTAGAAATGTACTATGGTAGTTTGAGTAATGCCCCCCAAAGATGTCCACATCTTAAACCCTAGTACATATGAATAAGTTATCTTGCATGGTATAAGAGACTTTGTAGATGTGATTAAATTAAGGATCTTGAGATGGAGAGATGATCCTGTATTAGCCAGACTGGTCCAATTTAAGACTCCTTCCAAGAGCAAAGCAATAGAATCAGAATTAGTGGTAGGAGATGTGACAACAGAACGAAGAGATAGGAGTGGTGCAAGGCAGGGACCATGTGCCAAGGAATGCAGCCAGCCTCCAGAAGCTGAAAAAGAAAAGGAAACAGATTCTTCCCTGAAGTTTTCAGAAGGAACCCAGCTCCACCAACACCTTGATTTTATATTTCTGACCTCCAGAATTTAAGAGAATAAATCTGTGTGCTTTTAAGCCACCAGGTTTGTGATAATTTGTTGCATATACCCTGGAAGGAAAGTAGACTTATTAATGGTTGTAAAGAAAGGAAGAAATATGCCAGATCCTTGTTTCAGAAAGTGATGTTGAGTGATAGTATGAAGGCTGAATTAGAGAAAACTGTAGAGTCAGGAAAGATAGATGAATTTTGCAATAATTGTTTAAATTTCTGTCATTAGGAAAAGAGGGAGGGACAAATGTGAAATTCTTTGCAGTGGAAGAAGTTTTGGACATAAAGGAAGTTGCATGTTAATAAGAGTTCTCATATATTAAATAAGATATGTAATAAAATTTACTATTTAATAGATATTGTGCTAAGGACATTGCATGCATTTCCTCATTTGATTCTTATATCAGCCCTTTAAGTTGGCTATCATTATCACCATACCCATTTTACAAAAAAGAAAATTCTAAATTAGCTAGGAAAAGTAATTTTCCACAAATCCTAGAACAACTGAACTGCCATGTCAATAAATCATTTCTGGTAAGAATGAAGACATCATGATTGGGAGAGTAATACCACTGAGTGCATAAAGCATGGTCTTATTTACTTCTGGAAAAGAACAGAATATCCAAATGCTCTAAGGATTTGGATTTGCATAATGCCTCCCTTGCTAATACAAGTACTTGGGTATATATAACTTTGGGGAGATTATCAGTCTCCAGAAACAGGGTCGCAAAGGACTGCCAAAGCAATTGTGGAGGCAGTATTCATCTTTTATGCCTGAAGGAGTGGTACAGACAGTGAGTGTCAAGGGAGTCACATATGGAAAAGTTTACTCAGGTTCCATTATGTTACATTCATGCCAATTCATACTTAAAAGTTGCCTTCAGCTGAAAACTCATGCAGGGCAGAGTTTTCAGTGCTGCATATAATTTTGTAGTCAATACACATTTTTTTCTGGAGATGACAGGTATTAGAGAACAGTAAAGCTACTAGGAAATCTATAAGGTTCATCCTCTGGTGGGTCAAAATATTATAAAGTGAAAGCATTTTAGTATCCAAACTTTCAGAGAAGCACATACGTAATCACTGTCGGTGATTCTCTGGGTTTTATTGAGAACATTTTTGTGGGATAATTCGGCAAAGAACATATTGTAATATTGAGTTTTATTTCTTTAATTTAATTTGATAGCATTTTGTCTAGAAATAGTCTATAGTTTTGTTCTCAGAGTCTAACAAAGAAATTAACATGTTAGATGAGAGAAAAGCTTACAGAGTAGTTGGGAAATTGTATGAATTTTTCAGTATATTCAATGTTTACAATGAAAAATGGTTAGAATCAACATATTACTTTAAACTAGCATGGAAAAAAGTATCCTTAAAGAGACTAATTATGAATACATTGATAGAATATTTGAACTAGAAATTTTCTTTGCAATCAACTAACAAATTGTGAAGACAGTTAAATATTGGCTCAAATGAACTTAAGTGATCGCTTTATGTTTTCATGGAAGGTTTGTGTGTAGCAAACTAGGGCATATTGTTTGGTCATGTATATGGGCATAAGTATGGAATGGAACAAAATGTTGAAAGAAGATATTATTCTGATAGATCACCCCATAAAATCCCTCAGGTAAAGTAATAGAAGTTTTTCACTAAATATGTGATACAGACAATTTGGGAAAACATATTCTGGGAATAAAAAAAAATGACTTGTACATTGCGGTGGGTTAAAGTTGGTTGCAAATAATTCTCCCGATGAGAAATGATTTTTTTTTTCCTGCTATCTCTGAAAGTGGGCTGGTCTGTGACTGCTTTACCAACAGAGTACAGAGTAAGTGATGCTATCCCAGATCCTTGTCATTGACAGTTTTGTCTTGACTTCTTGGAACTCTGAGCTACCATATGTGGAGTCTGAATTCCCTGTTGGAGAGTCCTTGTTGAAAGGATCTCAAGCTACATGGAGAAATATTCAAGCTGAGCCCAATATTCAAGTTTTTACTGCCAACGCACGAGACAGCTGAGTGAAGCCAAAGTGAAACTTCTAGACCATACCACCCATAAGCTATAAAGCCAAGTGACCCCAGTTCATGCCACAAGGAAGACAAGGAATGCCATCTGATCCCTGACAAAATTCATGATCTGCAAAATTGTGAGATATAATACATTAGTAGTTGTTTGCCACAGTTTTGGAGTGCTTATATGCAAGTTACTTGACTTTTCTGCTCCTTAATTTCCTCAGCTATAAAATGGACATAATAATCTTATAATGATATTGTGAGGATTAATTGTATTAGCATAAGTATTAGGCTTAGATTGCATGTATTGATTCTTACCATAGTACCAGGCAAACGGAAATAATAACTGACATTTACTAAGCAATTCCTAATTGCAAGGCTCTGTGTGGTGACTCAGTAAGTGGTTGCCCCTCATTCAGAAAAATTATACTGATAAGACTCTGTGGTTGAGAAAGCACTATAATTATTCTCCACTTGTGGAAATAGATTTACTTTTATCCATCTGCATTCTGTCATCTTGCATTACTTTTCAATATAGTTAATCAAAGTTACAGGAAAGTTAACCAGCAATCATCATGAATGAACACATGACTTTGACCACATAAACAAAAATACTTTACAATTATAAGGTTCATAGTTTATATAATGTTTTCCAAGTATGTTATATTTTCTGAGTCTAGCAAATAAGCCCCATGAAGCATACAGTAAAGAATCATTATCCCTATTTTACAGGTAAGAAGCATTAACCTTAGAGATAGGAAGGACATGTGACGGTCAATATTAAATGTCTGAGCTGAGATGAGTACAATTTCATACCTCTTTCTACACATCCTGCAGCATTCCTTCTTTGCTCCAGTATAACAATTGGAGCTAAATAAGTTGAGTTGTACCTTTTCAAAGTATTTCCTATTTTTCAATATTCAGATATTTTCCTTCTAGAAGTTGCATATCAATCTAAATGAATTCAAAAATAAAACTCTAAAAACAATGCTCAGAGCAAAAATCTAAGTCAACAAATGCAAGTCTTTCTTGTACAAGTGTTGTGAAAACGTCTTTGCTCTGAAGGGAAAAAATATAATCCCACTCAAAGTACTTTAACACCAATGCATAATTTGCAACAAGTGTCATTTCCAAGCAATCTCTGAAGCAAGGATTTAAACCAGAATAAGTGACCCAGCTGTGGTATCACAATCTTGAAATGTTCCAGTGGAGTGTGTGGCTAGAACACATGTAACACATACAGTAATGCAATTCTCAGTAATTCATGCAACTCAACAAAGTTTACCTTTCAAATATCCTAGTGAAAAACTTAAAACGAAAGTTCCTTAATCTCCTTTGAAACAGACATTTTCTAAATATAAATTAACAGGCTGAGACAGAAAATGTAAAATAATCGAAAGGCTGGAAGGAACATTTTCTGTCTAAAAAGTAATTCAACACCTACAAGTATTGAATCTTAATTTTTAAAATTTATGGCAGGAGGGAATGAGGCCACACCTGGAAGTACTCAAAAAAATTAATTAACAGATTCGTTTAGCAGATGACTGTCAAGATTACATGATATAAAAAGTCTACAAACATTGGAGGTCATGTCTAAGGCTTTAATGTCCACAGGGCATGGTATTGTGTCTTTTTTCCTCCATTTTTTATTTGTGTAACTCCATGGATAATAATCTATTTGAGCTTTAATTTCCTGTAGAAAGGACTAAAAATAGAAACTACTTCAGAGGCTGGTTGTAAGCATTACATGAGATAAATAAACTTGTGAATTAGTCAGCCAAAGGAATGCTGATGCAAGGTACCAGAAGTCTGTTGGCTTTTATAAAGGGTATTTCTTTGGGGTAGAAGCTTACAGTTACAAGGCTCTAAAAGTCCAACCCAAGGTACCATAAGAGGCACTTTTTCACCAAATTTCTCTGTCATGTGTTGAAGCAAGATGGCGGGCAATGTCTGCAAGGTTTCAGCCTTCCTTCTTCCTCTTAAGGCTCTGTGGCCCCAGCCTCTTCTGAGCTCAGCTGTAGGCTGGCATAAGGATTATCTCTCAGGGTTTCTCAGCTGCTCGGTTCTCTTCAGCTGCAAACTATCAGGATCATCTCTCTTCTCTGGGCCTCTGCCATGTCTGTGGAGCTATCTCTCTTCCTCTGTGTTCTTCTTCATGTATCTACTTTCATCTCCTTGATTGAGCATCTGTTTATATAGCCCACCTAGGGGCCAGGGACTCAGCACTGCATACTCTAATGACGTGGTGGAATCAAAGCCAGCCCTAATCTTGATTTAATAAAGTAAATATGAATCCTCTGAATTTAATCCAATCAAAGAGCTATTATGCCCAGAAGAACAGACTAGTTTACAACATAATGAATATCTCTTTTTGGAATTCATAAATAATATCAAACTGCCACAACTTGTCTTTAAACTATTGTAGAAAAAATGTATGGATAGTAGTTAAGAATATGAAGTTAAAAAGCCTGGATTTAAATCCAGGTTCTATACTTTAAGAAGTATAGTGAAAGGTAAATTAATTATTCTCCCTATCTCTGATTCCTTTCCATCATCTGAAAAAGGAAAAAATAGCTCATCTAATAAGGTTGTGATAAGAATTGAGCAGGGTTGGAGTACTAAGAGCAATTACTGGAACATGGTATATACTCAGTAAGTATAAGCTACTGTTATTTTAAATGAAATAGCTGAATTTTTATTCAAATCCAAAATTACAATTTAGTTTAGTTTATACATTCAATAAAGCAATTCAGAAAAAAATTGCTCTTTTGAATCATTAGAGAAAATACTTATTTTATTTCCTTTTGGTGTGCGGGTGATATTTTAACAATTTGAACAAAAATTGTACAGGCACAACCTGAATAAATGGAAGTCCCAATGTTATACAGAATCAGTTCTGGTAACCTTGAGTCCTAGTTAGTGGTAGTATTCAATTTTAGAGTATAATTACATTTTCCTATGTTTTCTGTCTGGCTTCTCATATGCTTAGCTCTAGTTCACAAGGTACTGACTCTTCATATTCAAAAAAATTTTTTTCATAATTAAATATTTACAATTTAAGTGACAAACATCAATATTGCCATTTGTTCATTTAGTCTTTATTCAATCAAAAATATTTAATGGACATCACCGATAAACCAGAGTCTGTGACATGTATTGGGAATAAAATGGTAAGCATAAGCAAAACAGTCCCTGCCTTTATATGTAATGATTCTCAAGTGCACAAGGGCCATGTAGCTTTCTCCAATTAAGAAAGTAGTCTATTGCTACAATATTAATTCTTTTGAAATTTCCCTATTCAAAACATAAAACATTTTCTTCACATGCTCTGAAATTGAAATCATAAAATCCCTTGACTTGATTCACTAATTCCTAAAGATTATTGGCAGCAATGATAAATTATACTCATAGAGAAGAAGATAATATTTATGATCATGTCAGGAATAGTATTTTACCATATGCTAACAAATGCAGTGTGGTTGTAAATGTACTGAATCAAAAGGCACATTTAATGCCTAGTATAATGCTTAGTGGACAGTAGGAGCCAAAATAAACATTGATGGAATAGATAAGTGAATGAAAGCTTCTGAACATAGCAAGAACAGACCTAAAAAATATCTATTCAGTTTTTGCACTTTGCATATTTTATTTCTAAATTGAGTATAGCCCAGAGATGCATGTGTGGAAACCTCCTCCCTTGTGCTGAGTTTTGTTTTGTTTTGTTTTGTTTTGTTTTGCTTTGTTTTCCTTTAATGGCTGAATAAATCAAAAACTTACAGGACATGTCTGTATGGTCCCTGTAACAATCAACAGCCCACCTAGGAAGTTCACCTAGGTGCATGGGATGTTATGAAGTACACAGATGTGTTCTGGAGAATTGATGGAACTGTTGAAATTCAATGTAAAATTGTTTATGCATTTTCACTTGTGCATTTTTTTTAGAAAAATACTCTTATCTTAATCAGAAGCTCAAAGGATTTAGTAAGCCAAATGTGGTTTACTGGGAGATATAGAATGATAAATACATTTTTTTAGTAAGGCCAGGTTAGATTTAATGTAATTACTTATAAGAAATAGATAATATAGCAAAAAACATTTATAAATGTAAATAATAATTCTAACATAAATTAATTATAGCATAATTCTAATTTTTATTTTATAGCTCTAACTATTGGCCATAATAATCTCTAGGGATGAAACAAATTATTGGTTTACTTATTTAATTTCCATTTAGGCCATAATTCTTTGTGGATAATCAAATTCCTATTTGGGAATTCTTCACATCTTATTGGAATGAATTACCATAGATATGCCAACTCATAATTTTATGAGGCAGAAAAACTCAAAATAGTTTTCAACAGTAGTCATGCTAAATCATTATTGATCCAGATAGATTATTTTAATTAAAAAGTATGCATAAGAAAGGGTTTAAGAAAAATGAAGTATCCAGAAATATAGCTCTTCTCCAGTCCTCCTCAATTTAAAGCAAGTGTTTATTTTGTATGAAGAAACTTACAGAATACTGATCACAGGAACAATTTGCCAGTTGTGCTGAGTAATTATTGCTCATATACTATAATATTGTTATTTTTACATTCACCTGGTCTACTCCAGATCATTTTTGGGTACTATTTGCATGGAATATCATTTTCCAACCTTTCACTTTTAACCTGGCTGTGTCCTTACGTCTAGGGTGGGTCTCTTGTAGACATATACATATAGATGGCTCATATTTTTTTATCCATTCTATCAGTCTATCAGTCTATGTTTTTTGATTGGGGAGTTCAATCCATTAATATTCAGTGTTATTACTGTAATGACATTACTTACTTCATCCATTTTATCCTTCAGTTCTCTGTTGTCATACCCTTCTATTGACCGTCTTCTTATCCTTCAGTTTAACCTTCATAATAATCTTCATTTCTAAACTCTTCTCCCAATCACACTCTTGTTTTTTCCTTTAAGGCTGCAGCACTCCCTTTAGTATTTCTTGTAATTCTGGTCTTTTGATAACATATTCTATGAGTTGTTGTTTGTCTATGAAGACTTAGAACTCATCCTCATTTTTTGAAGGAAAGCTTTGCCCGATACAAAATTCTTGGCTGGCAGTGTTTCCTCTTTCAGTACCTTCAATGAATTATACCACTTTCTTCTCTCCTCCATGGTTTCTGATGAGAGGTCTGCACTTAGTCTTATCGGGTTTCCCTTGCATGTGATGCTTTGTTTTTCTCTTGCTGCTTTGAAAATCCTCTCTTTATCTCTG
This sequence comes from Cabassous unicinctus, assembly GCA_029593785.1. Taxonomy (NCBI): domain Eukaryota; kingdom Metazoa; phylum Chordata; class Mammalia; order Cingulata; family Chlamyphoridae; genus Cabassous; species Cabassous unicinctus. Next base: position 4,099 of record JAQZBX010000426.1, on the reverse strand, counting down.
ATATTTATCTTCTAAATAGTAGGTGTCTTAGGGTAGATCTATTCAGATATATTCTGTTTGGGGTGTGTTGTCCTTCTTGGATATTGATATTTATGTCCTTCATAAGGGTTGGGAAGTTTTCAGTCATTATTTCCTCAAATATTCTTTTTGCTGCTTTTCCATTCTCTTCTCCTTCTGGAACACCAATAAAGTGAATGTTTGTGTATTTTGAGTTGTCATTCAGCTCCCTGAGATTCTGTTCTATTTTATTCAATCTCTTCTTTCTGTTCTCCTCTCTTTTCCAGTTCAGACGTTATGTTTTTAAAATCAGCAATTCTGTCTTCAAGCAATTCAAATCTGCTCTTATGTGCCTCTAATGTATTTTTAGATGGTAAGGGGCTAACAGGAAGAGCTGAATTCTCCAGCAAAAACAATGTAGAAAGAACAAAAAGCTGTCTGAGGAAACTGTTTGGGGGGTCAATAGACCAGGACAGTGCTACACAACTCCCAGGAGGGTGAGGGACAAAGAGATGAAGAAGCTGAAATGACAAACATGAGTTACCAAATCCTTGTGTCAGCTGGGAAGGGCTCCCATCTTCCCCAAGCCATTAAGCTGGGGTAAAACCTCTGGCTTGCTGCAGCCAACTGAGAGGAGAACAGACATCTTCCTTCCAGTCAGTTTGTTTCAAGGGAAAAGGGAAAGAAAATTGGGGTGCTTTTCTTCAGTGAATTCAATAAGCAGAGCCCACTTTGAATCTCTGCTCTGCAGATTCAGCACAGGAACACAGGGAAGCCAAGACTGAAACACCTCAGTGGAAAGGTGCATTAACTATCACCATCTGCTGGCTGGTCTGGAAATTGCATGGACAAAACTTCTTGCTCTCCGTATCTAACCCCTGGGAGAAAATCTGCTCCTCACTAGGGTGTCCCTTGCCTGATTTTGAAAACTTAAGCTGGGCAATTTGAAAGACTGAGAATAAGTTGAACCAAATATCAAAGAAAAGCTGTATAAAAAACAATAGGCAAGAGAAATTAGCCATCAGCATAAACTCACCAACATATTCAGATGCCTAGACATCAGCAAAAAATTGCAAGTCATACTAAGAAACAGGAAGAGATGATTCAGCCAAAAGAACCAACCAAATATCCTGAATAAATACAGGATTTAAGACAATTAATCAGTGAAAATCACACAATTCTCCTAGAATAGAAAATATGACTAAAGAAATAAAGGATATTAAGAAGACACTGGGATAGCATAAAGAACAATTTGAAAGCCTGCAAAGAAAAGTAACAGACCTTATGGAAATGATAAATGCATTTTATGGTAAAATGTATGATAGATGCTCACATAGGTTGCCATAGAATTTTAAAGAATCATCTGGTTCAGACATATACATCACAGAGAAAAATTCTAGCAAAAGGAAATGTTTGAAATTACTTTTAAATGATGAGTGGGAGTTAACTGATTGCCAAATGATGACAAGAACACTTTTAGTGAGAGAAAAAAAGTAAGTGCAGAAAGTTCAAATTGTTAAAGAGTCTGATTACTCAGGGAAATGGGAAGTTGTTCAAAATGGTTAGAATTAAGGGTAGAAAGATAATCATCATAAAAGTAAAAACCCATTTCCTAGTTTAACCATTAACTTATGTAAACTCAACTTTGCTCTTGGAGCAACAGAATTACAACTGAAAATTTGCCTATGGTTTAAGATTTTAAAGGAGCATTATTAAAAAATCCATTTGGAGAGGGTAGGAAATCAAGAAAATATTCATTTTTCATTTGGGGAAAAATATTGGTTGTGTAAGCTTTTCATCATTCAAATAAAATAAAAAGAAAATAAAAACAAATGTGAAGGCTAAAAAATGATTACATGATGCTAAAGATAGAAAAGCAAGCACTCAATAGAAAGCAACAGAAGGTACTTTTAGAAAAGGATGTATAATAGGAAACAGAAGTAAAATAGAAAGTTTCTGACATCTGTTCCCAGTAAAATGAATGAAAACATGTAACCTTTTAAACAAAAGTTGGTAGACAATGACAAGACCAATTTAATTGTAATAAAGATATTAGGGGAATACATTTTTAAAATACTTGAAAGAAAGAAATGATTTAATAAAACCAAAACTACATAATGATAATTTTCTTTAGTTAGGAACATAATAAATTATGCAAAAACTCAAATCAGTGATATGGAGAACAATCTTAAGATCCTAGTTGAGAATACATAGTGGAGTGGTGAAAGGAAAAAGTTATCAGAAAGAAGGGGATAACCCCTGGATAGGTTACTGTTAGCATGGGTATTATAATTGAATTTAAACTTAATGTAAAGATTGGGGTTAGAGTTAGATTAGAAACTCTATCAAACATAAAATTGAAATTACTTGAAGTCAAGAACAAATGGAACATAAAATATTTAGCTTTGTTATAGAGAAAATCCTTTCTGAACAGAAGAAATAATTGACTCTGCAGATTAAAAAAAAATTCCTCGATTTACATGGCTTATTAAATAAACGTAACAAAACCACACCAAGAGTATCTTAGTGTAATGTTTGATTTTTAAGTAAAGTGAAAAAAAATACATATTCAAACCAACACACAGGCAGAAGAAAAAAGGTCTATAAAAAGAAAACGAAAAAAGCACTAAGGTCTGTACTTACTTGCTCTGTATCATTATGTTATTTATCTTCTTTTTCCCTCAGCTTTCACTTATAAAACACAGATAGTAATAGAACACTGTTTTAGTTTGCTAAAAGTTGCTGGGAGCAATATATTGAAATGAGTTGGCTTTTACAAAGAGTATTTATTAGGTTAAAAACTTATGGTTCTGAGGCTGTAAAAGTGTCCAAATCAAGGCATCATGAGAGTTGCTCTCTCACCAAGTTGCAGCTGTGGGCGATCAGGCACATGGCAGGGCACAATGACAATGTCTGCTAGTCTCTGCTTTTTCCTCCAGGGTCTGTTCCTTTCAGCTTCTGGCTACCTCTGGCTTTCTCTGGGTCTCATTACTTCAGCTTCTGGCTTCCTGTCTCAGCTTCTAGGAGATTTTCTCTGCCTCTGGGGCCTTCTTTCTGTGTCTGCAGCTTTTTATTCCTCTGTTTATAAAAGACTCAGAAAGAAGATCAAGACCCACCCTGGGTCACACAATCTAATCAAAGGCTCTTAACCAAAGTAATTTAATCAAAAGATCCCACCCACAACTGGCAACACATATGTGACTGGATTAGTTTCAAGGACAGAATTTTCTGGGGTCCACAAAAGCTTGGAATTGTCACAAACACCTTTCCTATACTGCTGATATGAGGATCAAATGACGTAATAAATGTGAGGCAGTTAAAAGAATTGCTGACACATCGTTGATACTATATGAGCACAATGTAATATTATTATCTCCAAGCTATACCATCTTTGGCAGTTTGATATAGTTATAAATTCCAAAAATAGATATTGGATTATGCTTGTAAACTGTTCCTCTGGACGTGATTAAATTATGATCAGGGCTTTGAATGGGCCAAGTCAGTATGATGTTGACTCCCCACCCCTTGGTGGGTGGAGACTTGGTGATAAAATTACATGGCAGAGCAAAGGAGTTAGTTGGAGTTTTGAGTTGGAGTTCTGATGCTGAGTTTTAATACTGGAGCCCAGGGAAGTAAGCACACAGAGGAGCCTGGTTGTGAGAAAGGAGAGAAGTCCCCAGGAAAAGAGACGAGCTCTTTGCCTGATAGTCTACAGCTGGCCTTGTGGAGAGACGCAAGCCTGAGCCCAGAGAGAAACAAGCCCCGGGAAGAGAGGAACCCAGGAAGCCTGAACTCTTGCTCCAACCCATGGCAATAAACTTTGGTGAGGGAAGTAACTTATGCTTTATGGCCTGGTAACTGTGGGCTTCTACCCCAAATAAATACCCTTTATAAAAACCAACCAACCTGACCTTCCTAATCTAACCACCTGTTAATCTTGTACCACTAGTAAAATCTCTACCCACCTGTCCTATCCTTCAATATGTAAATATACTCTTTCAATTTACCATAGATAATGTCCATATGGGTGATGGCTCACAACCTACCCTTCTCTCTTTCTTCCTGGTTAGCCTATCTTTCACTCAGTGGTTCTCAGAAACTG
>JAQZBX010000425.1:92756-112070 GCA_029593785.1 Cabassous unicinctus | reverse complement strand
GCTGGTGCTCAAACAATGAGCCACATTAGCTCCTATTAGTCATTATTTTTGAAAGTCAGAAATAGCACATTTCATTTTCTATCTCAATTTAATAAGAAAATATATCAGAGAGAAAATCCAAGTCCATTGTCCATTCATGTATTCAACAAATGTTACTGATCAACTGATATGTGCCAAGTACTGTTCTAGACACTTGGTTTAGAACAATGAATAAAACAAAATTCTCTTCACATTTGGAAGGGACATTAAAAATAAATAAGACATGTGAGATAATTTTTAATATGCTAGAGAATCAAGAAAATCTGGTTGGTCCCAGAACATCGTGATTTTAAGGGTGTTCAGCATTAGGATTCAGAAATAAAATGATATTTGAGAAAAATGGTCCCAAAGAAGAATTATTTAAGATTAGAGAGATTCAACAGCTCACTTAATATTCTGAATATCATTAGGTGATTAAAACAAATAATTGCTCCTCTTGTAAAACATGCTCACATCAAAGCTAGTTGTCAGACCTATGACTTGTTTATGAAATATATATTTTTAGCTCTCATTTTATTATGCAGATATATGTACCATAACACCTTTTATAACTGGGTTTCATGGTATTTTTAATTGTTTTTCAATTCTTCTTTTACTTACTTATTATTTCCTTTTAGGTAAGGACTGGGGTATTTGTGATGGGATATGAGAATTACACTTTTGGCAGCGACTTCATCCTCTTGGGATTATTCTCTTCTTCCCAAACAAGTCTAGTCTTCCTTTCCTTTACATTTGTCATTTTTCTTATGACTATAATAGAAAATACAGTCATGATCTCCCTCATCTACAGGGACTTGCATCTCGACACACCTGTGTATTTCCTGCTCAGCCATCTCTCTTTTATGGATATTTTACATATTTCTAATATTGTTCTCAAAATGATCTTTCACTTTCTGTCAGGTGGGAAAACTATTTCATTTGCAGGTTGTGGCTTCCAGGTATTTTTGTCCCTCACCCTGTTGGGTGGTGAGTGCCTCCTCCTGGCAGCAATATCCTATTACTGCTATGTAGCCATCTGTCATCATCTGCACTATCCAATTCTTCTGAATGAGCAAATCAGCATTCTCATGGCCAGAGGGTCCTGGCTTGTTGAGGCCATCAACTCCACAGTTCATGCAGCTTTTATTCTCCATTTCCCCTTCTGTGGTTCAAGCGTTATTGATCACTTTTTCTGTGAAGTCCCAGTCATGTTGAAATTGTCTTGTGTAGACATCTCATACTTTGAATGAGGAGTTGATGTAACTGGCATCACCTTCCTTCTCATCCCTTTATTCATGATATCTGTTTCTTATGTCCAAGTTCTCCTTACTGTCCTCCAAATGAAATCGTCAGAGGCATGAAAAAAGTCATTTTCTGCCTGTTTCTTCCACATGATTGTGGTCATAATACACTACGGACCATACATTTTCACATATATGAGACCTAAATCCTACCACACTCCAGGCCAGGATAAGTTCTTGGCAATATTCTATACCATTCTCACACCCACACTCAACACTATCATTTACAGCTTTAGGAATAAAGATGTTCTGGCAGCAATGAAAAATATGCTCTTATATTTCTCGAGAAAAAATTAAAACAAAAAATATATTACCTTTATTTTCTCCCTATTAAATAACTATAGGATAGCCATGATGAATTATCCCTGTGAAGAATATTAGAATTTTATTTTAACTCTATTGCCAGGTTTGTTATTTTGCAATTGTGAAAAAGGATATTTTTAAAAACCCTGATACACTGAAATGATAAATTACACACTGACACACACACAATTATATTTTCATATTACTGTGGTTGTGGTATATCAAGTTACTTAATATTTGCTGTTAACAAAAATGCAATATTTGTAATGTTTTGCCATAGATATTTTTCCAAAATATGCATACTTGTAATTTACAATATATTGTAATAAGTTATCCTACAAATTATCACAAAAAAATAAGCATCTCTCTTAAGAAATTTTTTGATTTTATTAAAAGTAAGCACTTAAGCATATTAATGAGGTAAATAGTCAAGTTAAATTTATTATATCAGGTTGACTAAATACTTTGTATTAAATAACATAATTTATATAAAATATGAAGATATTATATTGAATTTTAATATATGAAATGTAATTAATTTGGCTTACCCCATTTGAAACTTTTTTTTTCAGACATAAGTAATTTTTTAATTAGCAAGAAATGCAAAGGAACACGTATATTTTTGAGCTGCTTTTGTTGAATTTCAGCTGCTACATATCTGACTAATACACATATACATTTTAGTTTCCTTGCCCGCTCAAGCGAATACCATGCAATTGGTTGTCTTAATCAATGGGATTTATTATCTCACAGTTTTATGGCTAGGAAAATCCAAATCATGGCATCATCAAGGCAATGCTTTCTTCCTGAAAACTTGGCATTCTGGGACTGGCTGCCAGTGATCCTTTGTCCTGCGTTCCTTTGTCATATAGCAATGCACATGATGACCTCTCCTGGACTGTCCCTTCTCTTCTGGGTTTCATTTACCTTCAGCTTCTGGCTTCTCATGGCTTCCTATCTCTATCTGAATTTTATTCTGCTTTGAAAAGAATCCTGTAGTAGGATTAAGAATCATCCTGATTGAGTTGGGTCACATCTTAACTGAAGTAACCTCATCAAAATGTCCCACTTAAATTGAGTTTACACCCACAGGAATGAGATAAGTTTAATTACATGTTTTTCTATAGTACATTGCTCCAAACCACCATAATGTAATTAATGTGTTGAAGTTAAAAGGAAAAGAAGAATTGGAGCACATTTTTGTTGAACTGTTTTTCCCCTTTACTTCTACAGCTAATCTTCCATATTTTTGTTTTTTTGTTTTTTATTTTTATTTATTTGCTCATTTTTAATAATTTTATTTTTTAAAAGATACTTAGATTACATAAATGTTACACAAAAATTATAGGGATTCCCATATGCCCAACCTCCCACAACTCCCACAACTTCCCATATAAATGTCCTTCATTAGTGTGGCACATCACCTGCAATGGATACACACATCCTAGAACTTTGCCATTAAGCATGGACCGTAGTTCACATTGTAGACCACTTTCTCTCACACAGTTCTGCATGTTATATGATGATATAAAATGGCCTATATCTGTCATTGCAAAGTCATTCAGGATAATTCCCTAGTCCAGAAAAAGCCCCTGTATTACAAGTGCTTTTCCCTCTCCCAGGCCTGAAAGCATCCAGTGGCCACTGGCTCCACATTACTGTTGTAATTTCTTCCATTGCTTGAATCACAATATGTCTATAACAGAATATCAGTAAGTCCACTCTAGTCCATAGCTCTTCCCCCAATCCTGAGGAGTCTGGGATGGTGATGTCCTCTCCACCTCCAAGTGAGAGGGGGCTTATATCCCATGGATAAGATGGATGGGATTATCCTCCCTGCCACTGCAGACTCTCTCCATTCCCTGGGATGGCCGTTGTCCATCGTCATCTCCCCACCAGGTGTCCTGGGTGAGTCCGCTGAGCAGTAGAGTAGGAGTTGCAGGTCCACCGAGATTCCAAGCCCAGCTGCCACATGGACAGCACAAACTCTAGTCTCTGGAAGTATGCCTACAAACTCCAGCACCACATATAGGTTTGAATAGAAGGAACATATGGACCATGTGCAGAGAAGACATACGTGGTTCCAACACTGCACTCTCAGGAGCACAGATTCCAAAGTAGGGCCCACTGATAAGGCACCAAACTCCAGAGCTATCCACTCTGATATAGGACCTGAGTGTCTCCAGAGCCATCAGGAGCCCCTTTATTTGGGGTGATATCCACATTGCAAGCCTGTGAGGTCCTACTGAGATGTGCATAAGCATTACCTCTGGGGTGACCTCCCGACTCAATTTGAAGTCTCTTAGCCACATGAACTCATTTGTCTTTACCTTTTCCCCCTTTTATTTGAGGTCTTTTTCCAGTTGTATTGCCCATTTGCACGTGGTAGTAATTGCTTGTTGCCAGGGAGGCTTATCCTTGGGAGTCATGTCCCACGCTGGGAGGAAGGTAATACATTCATATGCTGAGGTAATGCTTATGCACATCTCAGTAGGACCTCATAGGCTTGCAATGTGGATATCACCCTAAATAAAGGGGCTCCTGAGGACTCTGGAGACACCCAGGTCCTATATCAGGGTGGATAGCTCTGGAGTTTGGTGCCTTATCAGTGGGCCCTAGTTTGGAATCTGTGCTCCTGAGACTGACAGCATTGGACTCACATATGTCTTCCCTGTTCATTGTCCATATATCCCTTCTATTCAAACCTGTATGTGGTGCTGGAGTTTGTAGGTGTACTTCCAGAGACTAGAGTCTTTCTGCTGTCCATGTGGCAGCCTGGCTCAGATTCTCAGTGGAGCTACAACTCATACTCTATAGCTCAATGGAATCACCCAGGACACCTGGTGGGGAGATGAAGATGGCAACGGCCATCCCAGGGAATGGAGAGAGTCTGCAGCAGCAGGCAGGATAATCCCATCCATTTTATCCTTGGGATATAAGCCCCCTCTCACATGGAAGTGGAGTGGACATCACCATCCCAGACTCCTCAGGATTGGGGAAGAGCTATGGACTAGAGTGGAGTTACTTGTATTCCACTATAGACATATTGTGATTCAAGCAATGGAAGAAGAAATTACAACAATAATTTGGAGCCAGTGGCCACTGGACACTTTGGGGGCAGGGAAAGAGGAAAATAGTTGTACTACAGGGGCTTTTTCGGGCCTTAGGAATTCTCCTGAGTGACATTGCAATGACTGATATAGGCCATTTTATATCAGCATATAACATGCAGAACTGTGTGGCAGAAAGTGTGGTCTACAATGTGAACTATGGTCCATGCTTAGTGGCAAATCCCCAAGATGTGTTTATGTATTGCAGGTGATGTGCCACACTAATGAAGGATATTTATGTGGGTGTTTGTGGGAGTTGTGGGAGGTGGGGCATATGTGATCCCTATAATTTTAGTGTAACATTTATGCGATCTAAGTATCTTTAAAAAAATGTTATTAAAAAATCAATATTGATTACTTTTGGGAAGATTGATTTGGAATAAGTAAGCTGGGCTCGACTCTTTCATGGAAACAATGGAGAAACGGCACAAAGCTGTCCAAGGGTCCTGCTTTGGGCCTCTGCAGAATAGAAGAGTGCTGCATACCCTGAAAGAGGACAAGGGGCAGACAAAGAACCCCAAACAAAAACTGTGAAGTTATAACTAACATGGCTGTGGAATGGCACCCAGCCTCCCATCTCAATGCAAACAACCTGGATAAAACCCACTGCAGAAAACTGAGAGGGGAGCTGACATATTCCTCCGTGGGAAGAAGGAGGGTGTGGCAAAGGGTAGATAGTGTTTTTTCTTCATTGAATTTTATTAACAGAGCCAAATTCTGCTGTCCAGAGCAGAATTATCATTGGCATGAGAAGGTTGAAAGAAACACTATTGTGGAAAGATTTACAAATCTTTCAAAAGATTAAAAAATGAGTACCATCTGCTGGCCAGCTGGGAAACTGCAAGGAGACAAACACCTGTTAGGGGTCTCTTTTTCCAAACTCCTGTGGGCAAATCTGTGCCCCATAAGTGAGTCTCTGGTCCAATTTTGATATGTTAAGCTGGGCAATTTTAAAGACTTGTAAGCTGAACAAAAAATCAACAAGAACCATTTAATAAAGCCGCTAGGTTAGAGAAAGCATTGATTGGATACAGCAACATATTCAGACATTTGACATCAGCAAAAAATTACAAGATATACTAAGAAAGAGGCAGATTTAAATCTGCCAAAGAAACAACCAAAAATCCTGATGAGCCACAGAATTTAAGACAACCAATCAATGATATTGAAAAAAAATCTCCCAAATGAATTCAAGGAGTTGCTGGAAAATATGAGTAAACAGATACAGAATATTAAGAAAGACACTTGGTGAACATAAAGAACAATTTGAAAGCCTTCAAAGAGAAGTAATAGAGCTTAGGGAAATGAAAGGCACAACAGATTACATTAAAAAATACATTAGAGTCATATAATTTGAATTGATGAAGGACAGAATTTGTGAAATCAAATGCAATAGCTGAACTTAAAAAAAAGCAGGAAGAAAAAAATGGAAAAAATGGAACACAGTCTGAGGGAATTTAATGAGATAGCAAAACACAGAAACATATGTCTTATAAGTGTCCCAGTAGGAAAAGAGAATGGAAACCATGCAGAAAGATTATTTGAGGAAATAATGAGCAAAAACTTCTCAACCTTTATGAAATACATAAAAATCAATATCTAGGAAGTATGACACACACCAAATAGAATAAATCTGAATGGACCTACTTTGAGACACCTAATATTCAGAATCACAAATCTCAGAGGTAAAAAGAGGATTCTGAAAGCAGTGAGAGAAAAGTAATGTAACACATACAAGGGAAAATCAGTAAGACTTAGTGTCATTCTCTCATCAGAAATCATGGTGGCAAGAAGAATATGGTATGATGTATTTAAGTACAAAAAGAAAAAAACACTGCAAACCAAGGATTTTTTATCCGGAAAAACTGCCACTTAAAAATGAGGGTAAGTTTAAAGTTTTCTCAGAAAAAAAACAGAAACAGAGAGTGTGTTAACAAAAGACCAGAAGTACAAGAGATACTAAAGGGAGTGTTATAGTCTTAAAGGAGAAAACAAGGTCAAGCGACTTGGAGAATGATATATAAGTTAATATTATTAGAATGAGTAAATTAAAGGATAAAAAGACAAAAGATATGACCAACGAATGCCAAAGTATAAAATGGATGAAGTAAATAATGCCTTCATTGTAATAACATTGAATGTTAATGCATTGAAATCCCTAATCAAAAGACATGGAGAGAATGAGAAAAAAGAAATGAGCCATTAATATGCTCTCTACAAGGGATATAGGCCATTATACATTTTGTCAAAACCTATAAAAATGTAAGGTGCAAAGTGTAATCTATAATGTAAACCATTATTGACCATAGTTAGCAGCAAAGCTTAAATAGGTATTCATCAATTGTAACAAATGTACCACATTAATGAAAGATATTATAAATGGGGAAAAGTGTGGGAGTGGAGGGAGTATATGGGAATCTCCCTATATGCTTTTTAACAAATCAATTTTATTGATACATATTAATAAACATATGATTCATCCAATGCGTATAATCAATGGTATTTGCTATGATCTCATAGTTGTGCATTCATCACTTTAATTATTATTAGAGCATTTTCATTGTTTCAATAATACTACTAATAAACAAAAAACAGATAAATAAACAAACAAGAGAATTCCTCACCTCTCAATCTTTCTATGCTTTCCCCACTGTACATAGCTGCTCTTTCTGGCTGTTCTATCCAAAGTGTATAATTGATGGCTTTTGCATAATCACAATGTTGTACATTCATCATCTCAAAAATTTTAGTACAATTCCATTACTCCAAAAACAAAGATTCCAAAGCCCTTAGCATTCCTTTTTCAGACCTACATAACCACTAATCTCCTTTCATCTTTATAAATTGATTTATATTTACATTTTATAGAAATGGTATCATACAATATGTAGTACTCTGCATCTGGTCTCCTTCAATTAGTATAATGGGATTTTTTTGTCTGATATTAACATTTTGTACTATTAACTTACATTTGTTGAACTTCAAAGATGAAATGGTCTTATATATGCAATTCTACCAATATTCATATTTCACATAATATATTTATATTTCACATAATGGGTCTAGTTCATAATAAAGCAATCATAATGTATTTGTCCTTTTATGTCTGGCTTGCTTCACTCAACATAATCTCCTCCAGGTTCATCCATGCTGTCATATGTTTCATGACTTCATTTCTTCTTACCACTGCATAATGTTCAATCATGTGTATACTCCACATGTTGCTCATGCTTTGGGCATAAGATTTAAGAAACTACCACTTACCACAAGATCTTGAAGATGTTTTCCTACATTTTATTCTAAGAGTTTTATGTTTGTATTGATATTTAAATCCTTCATTCATTTTGAATTAATTTTTGTATAAGGTGTGAGATAGGGGTCTTCTTTCTTTCTTTTGGATATGGCTATCCAGTTCTCACCATTTGTCGAATAGACTATTCTGGACCAGCTGCATGGGCTTATCAGCTTTGTCAAAAACACTTGACTGTAGATGTGAGGGTCAATTTCTGAGTTCTTGATTCAGTTCCTTTGGTCAATCTGACTGTCTTTAAACCAGTACCATGCTGTTTTTACCACTGTGGATAAATAATATGCTTTAAATTCAGGAAGTGAGAGTTCTCCAACTTCACTCTTTTTAAGACACTTTTTTTTTTCTAATCAGGGCCCCTTAGTCTTCCAAACAAACTTAACTATTGGCTTTTTTAATTTTTGCAAAAAAAGGCTATTAAGATATTTTTATTGGGATTGCATTGAATCTCTAAATCAGTGTGGGTAGAAATGACATCTTAATGATGTTTAGTCTACCAATCCATGAACACGGAATGGCCTGCCATTTATTAATGTCTTCTTCAGTTTCTTTTAGCAAAGTTTTGTAGTTTTCTAAATGAAAGGCTTTTATGTTTTTGGTTAAGTTTATTCCTAAATATTTGATTGTTTTAGTTGCTATCATAAATGGAATTTTTTTTCTCATTTCCTCCTCAGACTGCACATCAGTAGTGTATTGAAACGCTATTGATTTTTGCGTATTAAACTTGCACCCTGCCACTTTTCTGAACTCATCTCTTAGTTCTAGTAGCTTTGTTGTGGATTTTTCAGGATATTCTAGATTTAAGATCATATCACCAGCCAATAGTGAAAGTTTTACTTCTTGCTTTTGTATTCGGGTGTCTTTTATTTCTTTGTCTACCCTAATTGCTCTAGCTAGAACTTCTGGCACAATATTGAATAATAGTGACAGTGGGCATCCTTGTTCCTGATCTCAGTGTGAAAACTTTCAGTCTTTCACCATTGAGTACAATGCTAGCTGTAGGTTTCCCATATATGCACTTTAAAATATTGAGAAAGTTTCCTTCTATTCCTATCTTTTGGAGTGTTTTTATCAAGAAAGAGTGCTGTATTTTGCCAAATGCCTTTTTTGCTTCAATTGAGAGGATCATGTGATTTTTCCTCTTCAATTTTTCAATGTGGCTTATTATACTAATTGATTTTCTTGTGTCGAACATCCCTTGTATAGCTGGGATAAAACCAACTTGATTGTGGTGTATAATTCTTTTAATGTGCTTTTTGGAATCTGTTTGCAAGTATGTTCTTGAGGATTTTTGCATCTATATTCATTAGAGATATTGGTCTGTAAATTTCTTTTTTCATAGTATCTTATCTGGTTTTGGTATTAGGGTAATGTTGGCTTCATGGAATGCGTTCGGTAGCATTCTTTCCTGTTCAATTTTTTGGAAGAGCTTGAGCAAGATCAGTATTATTTCATCTTTGAATTATGGGTAGAATTCACAAGTGAAGCCATCTGGTCCCGAGCTTTTCATCTTTGGGAGATTTTGATGACGGTTTCAATCTCTTCACTTGTGATTCATTTGCTAAGATCTCCTATTTTGTCTCAAGTCAGTGTAGGTGGCTCATGTGTTTCCAGGAATTTGTCCATCTCATCTACATTTTCTAGTTTTTTGGCATATAGCTGTTCTTATGATCTCTCTTATTTCTCTGAGGTCAATGGTAATGCCTCCCTACACTAATTTCTGATTTTATTTATTCAGTCTTCTCTCTTTTTTTGTTCAGTCTAGTTAAGGGTTTGTAGAGTTTGTTGATCACAAAGAACAAAACTTTTGTTTTGTTGATTCTCTCTATTGTTTTTTTGTTCTAGATTTCATTTATTTCTGCTCTGATCTTTACTATATCTTTCCTTCAGCTTGATTTTTTATTAATTTGCTGTTCTTTTTCTCATTCTTCCAGGTGTGCAATTGGATAATCAATTTTAGCTCTTTCTTCTTTTTAATCGGAGTATTGAGGGCTATAAATTTCCCTCTCAGCACTGTCTTTGCAGTGTCCCGTAGGGTTTGATATGTTGTTTTCTCATTTTCATGCATCTCAACATATTTGTTGAATTCTCTTGCAATTTCTTCTTTAACCCACTAATTGTTTAAAAATGTGTTGTTTAATCTCCACATACTTATGAATTTCCCCCTTTTCTGTTCATTATTGATTTCCAGCATCTTTCTGTTTTGATTAGAGAAAGTGTTTTGTAAAATTTCAATATTTTTAAATTTATTGAGACTTGTCTTGTGACCGGACATATGCTCTATCTTGGAGAAGGGTCCATGAGCACTTGAAAAGAATGTATATCCTTTTGTTTTGGGGAGCTATGCTCTATAGATGTGTGTTGGGTCCAGTCCATTTATCACATTATTCAAGTTCTCTCTTTCTTTATTTATCCTCTTTCCAGATATTCTATCCAATATTAAGAGTGGTGTATTGAAATCTCCAACTATTATTGTAGAGACATCTATTTCTCCTTTCACCTTTGCCAGTGTGTGCCTCATGAATCTTGGGACACTGAGGCTAGGTGCATAAATATTTAGAATAGTTATTTCTTCATGTTGAATTGTTCCTTTTATTAATATATAATGACCTTCTTCACACCTTATAACAGTTTTGCATTTAAAATCAATTTTGTCTGATATTAGTATTGCTATTCCAGCTCTTTTTTGGCTCCTATTTGCATGGAATATTTATTTCCCTCACTTCACTTTTAACTTGTTTGTGTCCTTATGTCTGAAGTGAGTCTCTTATAGACAACATAAGGATGGTTCACATTTATTAATCCAGTCTATCAGTCTATTACTTTTGATTGGGGAGTTCAAGCCATTAACATTTACTGTTATAATTGTAAAGACATTACTTACTTCATCTATTTTGACCTTTGGCTTTCTGTTGTCATATTGTACTATTGTCTATCTTTTTACCCTTTCTAATATTTTTCAACTCTACACTCTTCTCCAAGTCTCTCACCCTTCTTTTACACTTTCAGGCCACAGCATTCCTTTTAGTTTCTCTTAGTTTCTCTTGCAATTCTGTTCTTTTGGTTGCATATTCTATCAGGGTTTTATTGTCCATGAGAATATTGAACTCCCCTTCATTTTTGAAGGACAGCTTTGCCAGATACAGAATTCTTTGCTGCCTGTTTTTCTCTTTCAATACCTTAAATACATCATAAAATTTTCAATTCTTCTCCATGGTTTCAGATGAGAGGTAGGCAATTAATCTTATCACATTTCTCTTGTATGTAATGCTTTGCTTTTCTCTTGGTGCTTTCAAAATCTTCTCTTTATGTCTGATATTTGTCAATCTGAAAAGTAAGTGTATGGGAGTATCTCTGTTAGTGAATATATTGTTTGGGGTGCATTGTAGTTCTAGGATATTGATATTTATGTCTTTTATAAGGGTAAGGAAGTTTTCAGTCATTATTTCCTCAAATATTCTTTCTACCCTTTTCCCATTTTCTTCTCCTTCTGGGACAATGTTAATGCTTATGTATTTTTGCATTTTGCATTGTCATTCAGTTCCCTGAGATCCTGTTCCATTTATTCCATTCTCTTCTCTTTCCTTTCTCCTGTCTTTTCCAGTTCACATGTTCTGTTTTTAAAATCACCAATTCTGTCTTTAATCAATTCAAATTTGCTTTTTTGTGCCTCTAATATATTTTTTTTCTTATTGATACCAAATTTATTGTTACATTTTATTCAGGATTACAAGGCATGAAGAGGTCAACAAAATATAAACATGCACAAAATTGAGGGAAATGAGGCCAAGCTGCTGCATGTCACTAGCTTGTCTGTGGGGTCTAAAAGGCTCCAACTTTTTGGGGGTTTCTGAAGTAGGAGCAGGTGGAGAAACATTTAGGCATAGAGGTCCTTGTAGTCCACAGAGTAGATTTCACCATCTCATCCATCATTTCTTTCATTCCCATAAAGCCAGTTACTTTTCTTTGCAGAATTTCAAATTGTTCTTTATGCTCACCCAGTGTCTTCTTAATATCCTTTATCTCTTTAGTCATATTTTCTTTCAATTCTTTAAAATGAATTAGAAGAATTGTGTGATTATCAATGATTGTCTTAAATCCTGAATCTCTTTGGGATATTTGATTTGTTCCTTTGGCTGGGTCCTCTCTTCCTGTCTCTTAGTGTGGCTTGTAATTTTTTACTGATGTCTAGGCATCTGATATGTTGGTGCAATTACTCTGATGGCCAACTTCTCTCTCCTGTCTATTGTTATTATTTTTTCACAGCTCTTTGATATTTGCTACAACTTATCCTAAGTCTTTAAAATTGCCCATCTCAAGTTACCAAAATCATGCCCAAGTACTCACTAATGGGGTGCAGATTTCCTCCCAGATCTGGGGTAAAGAGAGCTCTAAGAGCAATTTCTGTCAATGTAATTTCCAGGCCAGCCAGCAGATGATGCTCATTGGCAAGCTTTTCCATGGTGGTGTTTATTTCTTGGTTTTCCTTTTTTTTTTTTAGTCTGGCAATATCTGAGATTCAAAGCAGGCTCCACTGGCTAAATTCACTGAAGAGAATCCCCTAAATGCCCCTTCTCTTTCCCCCTGTAACAGATGGCTGGGAGGAAGACATCTGCTACCCTTTAAGTCAGCTGAAATGATCTATGGGTACTACCCCCACTGAATATCTCTGGGGCTGCAGAGGAGAGTCTTTCCTAGGATCTGGGAGGCTTAATAACTCAGTTTGTCTTCTCAGCTTCTTCATCTCTCTGTCCCTCACCCTCTGGGGAGATTTGAAGTACTCTCCTGGTCTGCTAACCCCCAAAGCACATCCCTCAGGCAGCCCCTGGATTGCTCTGTATTATTCCTGTGAGAGCTAAGCCTCATCTTTCTAATCCAATGCCATGTCCACAATTTCCTTGTGTACAAGCCTGAGGATTCCCAGAGCCACAATGGCTCCTTGTGGGTCCTGAAGTAATGAAGTGTGTGTTTTCCCTCCCCCATATTTTGTGATGTGTCATTTATGGAATCCAAACCTTCTTTAAAAATAAAAAATAAAAATGAATAAAGATAAAATCAGTAGAGAGTCTACACAATACTGATGTGTTGTCTGAGGAGGAAGTCAGAATAAAAATTACATTTATAATAGTAACTAAAAGAATAAAATATTTTGGAATCATCTTAACCAAGGACACAAAGAATCTGTAGTAAGAAAACTACTAAATATTGCTAAAATAATCCAAAAAGATATAAAGAGAGGGGGGGGAAATTCCATGTTCAAGGTCTGGGAGGTTAATTATACTTAAAATGTCAATTCTATCCAAAATATTTTCCAGATTCAACACAATCCCAATAAAAATCCCAACAGCCGTTTTTTTTTTTCGTACTTTTTTTTTTTTTTTTTTGCAGAAATGGAAAAGCCAATTATCAAATTTATTTGGAAGGTTAAAGGGCACCAAATAGCCAAAATGCCTTTTAAAAGAAAAAAGTTGGAGGACTCTCAATTCCTGACTTCAAAGCATATTAATTAGCTACAGTGGTAAAAACAACATGGAACTGGCATAGATATATTGACAAATGGAACCAAATTTAAAACTCAGGAATAGATCCTTATATTTATGTTTAAGTGATTTTTGACAGGGTTGTTAAGCCAATCCAACTGGGCTAGAACAGTTTCCTCAACAAATGGTACTGAGAAAACTGGATATCTATAGCCAAAAGAAAGAAATAGTACCCATATCTCACATATTATACAAAAATTAACTCAAAATGGATCAAGGACCTAAATATAAAAGCTACCACCATGAATCTCTTAGAAGAAAATGTAAGGAAACATCTTCAAGATCTTGTGATTGGCAATAGTTTCTTTTTTTAATTTAATTTTTTTATTAGAGAAGATATGGGTTTAGAGAAAAATCATACAGAAAATACAAAGTTCCCTTATACCTCACCCCGTTAGTATTAACACCTTACACTTAGTGCAGTACCTTTGTTACAGTTGATGAAACAATATTATTATAATTACACCATTTACTATAGTTCATAGTTTACATTAAGGTTTACTGATTTTCACAGTCCTTTTTTTTCTTTAATATATTTTTTATTTTTTTAAAGATATTTAGATTACACAAATGTTACACAAAAATTATAGGGATCCCCTTATGCCACACT
Source organism: Cabassous unicinctus (assembly GCA_029593785.1). Taxonomy (NCBI): domain Eukaryota; kingdom Metazoa; phylum Chordata; class Mammalia; order Cingulata; family Chlamyphoridae; genus Cabassous; species Cabassous unicinctus. Next base: position 97,881 of record JAQZBX010000425.1, on the reverse strand, counting down.
CCCCACACTTCCCACATGTTCCCACATAAACAACATCCTTCATTAGTGTGGCACATTCATTGCAATTGATAAATACATCCTGGGGCGATGCCAGTGAGCATGGACCATAGTTCACGTTGTAGTTTACACTCTCCCACAGAATTCTGCAGGTTATGGGAAGATATATAATGGCCTATATCTGTCATTGCAATACTATTCAGGATGATTCCTATTTCCCCCCAAAGCCTTACATTAGACCTGTTTTTCCCTCCCCCTACCCTCAGAGCCTCCAGGTGCCACTACCTCCATGTCAATGCTGTAATTTCTTCTGTTGCTAGAATCACAACAAGTCTATTGTTGAATTCCAGTAAGTCCACTGTAGTTCATATTTCTTTCCCCAATCCTGAGGATTCTGGGATGGTGATGTCCATTCCACCTCTAATTGAGAGGGGGCTTCAATCCTATATAGCCAATGGGTAGGACTCTCTTGATTGCAGTTGTAAGCTCTCTCATTTACTTGGTATTGTGGTTGTCAGTTAAACCTTACACCCAAAGCACAAACAATGAAAGTAAATACACAATTGGAACCTCTTCAAAATTAACACTTTATTCTTCAAACAAATTTATCAAGACAATAGAAAGCAAAGTGGGTGTAGCTCAATGGTTGAGCAACTTCTTCACATGTGTGAGGACCTGGTTTCAATCACTGATACTTACTAAAAAGTAAAAAAGTAAAACAGCCTACTCAGTGGGACAAAATATTTGGAATGCATATATCCAACAAGGACTTTATGTCCATGTTACATAATGAGATCATGCAACTCAATGATAAAAAGAGAAGAAACCCAATTTAATATTGTATTTGAGAGGATGAGGGAAAATAGGAACACCTTTCAGTGTTGATGAGAATGTAGAATTGTGCAGCTACTGTAGTGAACTGTTTGGCAGTACCTCAAGAAGCTGAGTTTGTACTGCTTTAAGAACCAGAAATTCCATTAACAGCAAACTATTTAGAAGAACTGAAAGCAAGGGGCATGACAGCTTTATTCACAATTGCTAAAATATGGAACCAGCTCAAGTGTCCAAGAAAATAATGGTGAAACAAAATTCATTATATACATACAATGGAATACTATCCAGCTGTAAAAAAATGAAATTGGATGCATATGAAAACATGGATGAACCTTGAGGATTTATGTGGAGTTATATAAGCCAGACATCAAAGGACAAATATTGTATGCTCTCACTAATTTAAACTAAATACAATGAGTAAACTCATAGAGGTAAACTCTATAGTATAGGTTACTAGGAAAGAGAATGTGGGTTGAGAATGGGAGCTGATGCTCAATGTAGGTATAATTTGAATAAGATTGACTGCAAAAGTGTGCAATGAATTGAGTTGATGGTAACATATTATAGTGAGTATAATCAACACTGGTGATTTATAAATAAGATTGTGGTGGAAAAGGGTAGTCTGTGAAGTAAATATCAATTGTAAGGAAACTAGATAACCTAGGGTATGCATAACATAATGATTTTGGTGGTAGATGAAGATTGTGATTAATAGTATAAATGTAAGAGTATTGTTTTACAAAGTGTAAGAATATGGTGATACATGGGAAAATTATAATTAATGTAACTTATGGACTATAATTAACAATAATATTGTGATATTTTTGCAGCAATGACAAAGAAGATACTATATGAATTCTAGGAGAACTACAGGGAGTTTAAAGGGAATATGGGACTTTTCCTTTTGGAGTAATGAAAACATTCTAAAATTGACTGAGATGATAACAGCACAAATATTTAATGAAAATGAGAGACACTGAGTGTACATTTTGACTGGACTGAAGAAAACAAGGTGATGTATAGCACAGAAAATCCAGTGGTTGAAGATGGACTTTGGTTAATAGTACAAATATGAGAACATTCTCTCATGAAATATAACAAATATATAACACTAACATAGAGTGTTAGTAATTAGGTGTGTTGCGGAAAATACACCAAATGTAAGATATGGGTTATAGTTATTAGGAATAGTTTATCTGTGCTATTTCATAGGTTATAACCAAAATTTCACAACAAAGCAAAGTGTTGGTGGTGGGGTGATGTATGGGAGCCATGTATGTTGAAATGCATGTTAGTTTTGTTAGTTCACAAATATTATTTATGAATGTTCACGTATGGTTAATATACTTCAATAAAATTTATTTTATAAAAACAATCTAAGCTTTAATTGGCTATTAAATTCTATCTGATAACTGCAATTTTCACTGTTGAAATAGAAAAAGAATAAATTATCTATTAGTTTATTGAATTGCAGATTGAGATTTTCTTGCTTTATCTTTGTAAACCTCTGTTATTATTGGTAGACTAAGGGATTTCATTTCTATACAGAATACAGAGATGATTTGTTACATATAGTAGATCAAGATTTGCTTGGAGATTTCAATATTAACTGGAGATGCACATCTTAATATTAGATGCTTCAGACAGCACATTTTAAAGTCTAACTTTAAAACTTCCAGTAATACATTGTGTAAACAGAGCATCAGCATGAAATAAATGGAAGTAAAAACCTAGATGTCAAGACTTTAGAGTTTTCAGCAAGAGAAAGTCATTCTCCAGTTGAAGAAATATGAAGAAATAAGGAAACCTAAGACAATTCACAGACATAAATTTCCAGACAGGCGTACAAAAACAAAAAACACTGTGTGGTGTGGCTAGAGACTTTATTTTCCTATAATGACATACTAATATTGACATATATGTCTTATTTAGGATTGAAGGACATACAAGTCTCCTTACTTAAAAAGTGAAAATGATGGTTAAAAACAAATGTGTCATGAAGGTGTAAGAAATGGATGAATAGAAGTGGAACTAGAAAATGAGATTATTATGCAAAATGCATGAATCCTAATTCTTGCCCTTAAATAAAATCAATACATTAAAAAATTAATGAAATTCTCCATCTGAAGCAGTAAATTTGCAGACCTAAGAATTCAAGTCACTCTTTATTTTGCATCAGCGATTTAGGGTGCCTACTGGGCAGCCCCTTATATCACATTTGTTGGAGATGAACATATTCATTATACTTCTTTAACAAACCACCTTAGAACAAAATATGACTTTCTTTCTTGATGACTTTATTCCGATATCAGTAGAGGACAAAAGGATTAATTGCACAGCTAGTTAGTCTAATTGGGTAGACTAACTTGTACTGATTTAGAGAGCTCAGTTCAAATAATCACAGAGCCACACCATCTAGCCCAATGGAATAAATTATGACTGTTTTTTCCCTCTATATGTCCTAAATTCTGCTTCCAACAATAGGCAATTCTACACATGAGCTGATGAAACCATAATAAACACAATATTTTGATTCAGGTAAGGATTTTTGAAAAAAAAATAGTATATTTGATTAAGTTTATTTTATATTGTAACTGTTCTGCCATCAGGTTTTTCATTCATATGAGTATTTCCTATTGTAAAATACTTTATAATAAAATGCAATTCAAGAAGAGAAAGTTACTCATTATAAATGAAAATCAGTTTTTTGATGTCAGAAAATGAACGTGGTTGCTATCAATTGGAAAATAAGTAAAGTAAAGAGGTAGAGTCACTTCTATCCATGCAATTATGGTCATCAATGTGATGGAAATTTTTCATTAGGACAAAATATTTTTAAAATAGTGAACTTTTTAAAATGTAACACACACTTATCTCTGTTCTTTTATTGATTTAAAAATCTATCAAGGTGTATGAAATAAATATTCTTTGTTGTATGCCACTGAGAATTTGTGTGTGTTTATGTGCTGTGTTTTGTTTTTTAATTAGGAAAGCTGTAGGTTTGCAAGAAAATCATGATAAAATACTGGATTCATGTATACCAGTATTAATAATACCTTCCACTGGTATAGTATATTTTTTACAATTGATGAAAAAACATTTTATAATTGCACTATAAACTATAGTCCATGTTTTAACTTAGTTTCACTTTTTGTGTAGTTACAAACTTATTAATACAGGAATATGATACAGTCCCCAAATTCAGACATAACCATTTATGAAAAATCCCACCATACTTGTAAACAATTGGGAATTTTTACCAGGGGATCCCAAACTGTGGAATATTTCCCATCTCTTTGATGTCAGGCTTCACTATATGACTTTCTCTGGTATATGGAATATGAGTGAAATTAAGTTTTCCATATCAAAACAGAAGCCTTTCAAGGGTATTACCTCATCACCATACTGTTGTCATCCCTTTGCCCCATTAGTGGCATTGTCATCACAGGGGCTGCTCACCAACCAGGAAGCAGAATGAAGATGTCATGGAATAGAATTTCATTTGACTCACATCCAATAGGTAACATAAATTAGAACAATCTCAACATTTATGGAACCAAGATTTTGCTTTTTTAAACCAACTAATACAAAGTACAAGCCCAGTTCAAGGGGCATGACTTGATCTTTTCACCAATAACACTAATCCCATTGTTCATGATTTTTTTGGGAACAGGAATTCAAGATGTTGCACAGTGTGTTCAGGTAATTATTTATTTGACAGAGTTGTTTCTGACATAGAATTTTCTGTGTTATTCTTACAGGTAATTTGTTGTAGACACAGTGACTTGAGATATGAAGCCTGAAACTACTATTTTCATTTTTTTCTCTCCAAGGAATCCAGATATAGAATGTAGCTTAGCCTTTCTAAAGCATAAAAAAAATGGGAAAATAATTGTTTATATCATTAATCCACATAATAAAACCATGCCCAAAAAATATTCTCCAAATAATAATCTGTACTTATTACATATATTTTGACTTTAGCACTGCTGCTGCTGCTGTTGCTGAAGATAATGATATAAACCCATCCCAATCCATATGCATTCATATAATTAATACTTTCAGGAATCTGAATGAAAAGTGGACTTAATCTACAAGGAATAACAGTAGAGCAATGATATATAATAAAATTCTCTAATGGAAAAAGAGACATATTTCTTTGACAGACCATCCCTCATGTAATTATTATCTATATTCATTTTTTAAGTGAGGGTAAATGCTCATATTAAAAATTACTGCAGGTATTAACATTGTCATTTCACTATTTGCAATTATACAATTCAGTGACATTGAT
>JAQZBX010000425.1:0-92656 GCA_029593785.1 Cabassous unicinctus | reverse complement strand
AGTCTTTCCTCCTCCCCTTCATAGTTATGGATTTGGGCCTCAGCTATTTGTTGTTGTGATTGGTTGCCCCACCTGTCATTTCTCAGGGGACCATTGGTGAGGTCTTTTGAGGGTATTCAGGGCTTTCCCTTGAAGTCAATTTGGATTCTCGATCCAAATGATATTCTTATTGCTTGGATCTCACAGGGTCTTTCTGGCAGCCTGCTTCTCAGGGGGATTCCAAGCAGGGTCTCATGGCCATGTTGTCTGTTGACCATGTTGTCTGCTGGCCTCAGCTACCTTCCCCCTTTCACTATACTGACCTGCCTCAACTCCCTCCTTAGAGAGTATACCCTTATTCTTAAGGAGGAACTGAAGGCCTATGGTCATTCTTTAGCCACTTCCTGCTGATTAGCTGTAGTAGGCCTTACCCAACAAGGTGTAAAACTCTCTGGCTATTCTATTGTGGTTGAAGGAAAATGGGTCCACCAACTTGGTTGGAACTGGATGAAATCCTTGCATAACTAATAAGGTGTTGATTCTGTAAGAAATAATCTTGATTAGAATTTTGAAGATACATGGTCCTACTTTAAAGGATAAAGAAGATGGTGGTAAGTGGGCCCAAAAATGGGACCAGCCATGACATACTTGACCAGAAGAGTGAGAAAGGTCAGGTGTCTTCAGAGGTTGCATCCTCGCAAAGTTAATGGTAAAGAGCATTATTCCTTGAAAAGCTTCATTCACTTTTGTCTAAAAATATTCCATTACATGTATATGTAAAATTTTATTTATCCATTCATCTTTTGATGGAAATTTGGGCTTTCTCTACATTTTGGCAAAAATTGTATATATATATATGCATAAGAGAGGTATTGCCAGGTCATACGGTTATTTTATGTTTAACATTTTTTCAACTTTTGATGTATTTTGTTAAAATCTCATGTATCCATGCAAGAGATATTATTCATATACATAGAACATTTAATCAACTTTAATGGTGCCATACAAAAATTCATACAAAAAATTAAGAGAAAAAATAATGAATCACATCAAAGCCAACAGCAAGCTAATCAAAATGGAGAGAACAAATATCATCAAGAAAGAAGAGGAGAGAAAAGAAACCTACCATAATTAGAAGATATACAATTGCTCAAAGCTAATGACAATGGAGAATAGGGATGTTTTAATATAATCTTCCTATAACCACTGCATGAAATCACACTCTCAGATAAATCCCAGAAACAAAGCTGGGGATTTGCCTGTGGTTTCTCAAGGGTCCAGGTAAGGTCTTTCCCCCTCATTGATTTAAGCTACAATCCTGAACACAATCTCTTTGGAAACTAGCTACATCACATGTAAAGGTAAACATTTAGGTTAGCTTTTGCTTTGACTTCAATCATCAGAACTTCTCTAGCCTCAGCAGAAGGAGCCAGGCTGATGAGGAATGACTGATGGGAAATTCCTCTGTATAAAACTGCCCTTCTAATTGACGGGAGCATTTCCTCTGCTGTAATAGAATTTGCTCTACATTTTGGTCTGTCCAGTGGTTTTTCTGCTGGCTTTCTTTCTTTATCTTCATTTTCTTTTCCTTTACTCTCTCCTTCTTCAGATTTTTTACTTTTCTTTTCTAGAAAAAGCAGTTACAAAGAATTGAAATCATATCAAGGACACTGTATTATTTTGATTAGCATACAAATGACTAAGGATCACCACAAAGACTGTCTTAATTAATTAATCAGAATCCTGTCTCCCTGTGCTTTTAATGGTCATTTTCTGATATGCAGGAAATAGGCCACAGCTGATACTTTGGACTTTTTTTTTTCAAGTCAAGGATGGAACCTGCTTTAATACTAGGAAAATTAAAGAGATAAATATCACTGCTAATTTTTTTTCAAACATCACCAATTTTTCTCTTTATTTTCCAGTTTAGGATTAGGGATATTTATTTTATTTTATTTATTTTTAAAGAAGCTTTAGATTACATAAATGGTACATAAAAATATATGGGTATTCCTATATACCCTTCACCCTACCCACCACACTTTCTCCCAGTAACATTTTACATTAGAGTGGTACATTTGTTACAATCGATGAACCTATATTGAAGCATTACTACTAACCATGGTCAATAGTTTACATTATAGCTTACACTTTGCACCATATAATTTTATTAGTATGTTTAACTTTTTGAGGGACAGTTTAATTGTTTACTGGAGTGTCTGCTATATTTTACATTCCTGCCATGAAAGCATGTGGTTTTCAATTACTCCACATCCTTGCCAATACTTATTATTATTATTTCATGATAATCACACTAAGGTGTGTAGGATTATTTCATTTTGGTTTTGATGTGCATTTCCATGATCATTAATGATGTTGAACATCTTTTCATGTGCTTATGTAATGCAGAGAGATTCCAATGTCCTCAAAATGCCCCCATGTTAAGCCTATTTTTCCCTTTCCCTACACTCAGAAACTCTGGTGACCACTGCCTTTATATCGATGTTACAAGTTCTTCCATTACTAGAATAATAAGTCTATTTTAATCTTATTATTTGGTCTTATTATTTAGTTCCATAGTTGTATTCCTCCCTTATGCCTGTTCATTCCTCAAGCTTGAGGATTTGGGGATGGTGATGTCCATTCTTTTTCTGACTGAGAGGGGCCTTAGATCCCACGGGGTGGTTGGATGGAACTGTGGTACTTGCAGTTGTGGTACTCTGTTTTTTCAGATGGGTTCTGTCCATCATCATCTTTTTGTTTGTTGTTCTGGGCAAAGTAGGTATTGGCTGCAATTCTGTTGAAATTCAGGGCTCAACCAGTATGTGAACAGATGGAAGATTGAAATCTCTGGCACACATTTAATGGTTAAAGTGTTAATTATAGGTTCAAATGAAAAGGGCAGAAGAGCCATGTGTAGGAAAATTTTAAATGAGTTTAACTCTGATATATTGGAGAATAGGTCATTATATAGTCCAAGGTAAGGTCCACTGATAGGGTGCTGAATTCTTGGGATTTTCTGCCCTGCCTATAGTGTCTATATGTCTCTAGAGCCCTCAAGAGCCTTCTGCTTGAGGCATCATTTACTGCAGTAGTCAGTGAGATTCTTCTATGATGTGCAATATAACCTTTGGAATGACTTCCCAATCATTTTGAAATCTCTTAGTCATAAAAACTCATTGTATTTAATATTTCCCCCATTTGGTCAAAGTCTTTTTCCAAATGCATCACTAGTTTGTGCTTGGTATTAATCCCTGGGTGCCAGGGAGGCTTATCCCTGGGGAGTCATGTCCCATGCTGGGGGAAAGGTAGTGAGTTTATATAATGGGTTTGACTTCCTTAAAGTATAAAAATAAAGATTGAATTTATAGCAAATTAATTTAAATAACATACAAAACTTTTCTCCTACACATCCTCCCCCTTTATTTTATTCTTTATACATTTGTGCCCAATGCATTGATTTGTAATTGTTATTATGCATTTGTCTATTAAATAAAGGCATGTGATAAAAATTAAGTTGCAAAACAAAAATACACCAATATTAACAAACATGAAGAGAATATATAATATGCATGTATATAACATAAGTATAATTAATAAAAATAATACAGTAATACAATAATCAAAATAATACTGACATTTATATTTACCAATATAGCTAACATTGTTAGAGATATTTATTTCTTCAGATGGCTTTGAGTTACTTTATATTGTCCATTGCTTTCAACCTTATAGACTCGCTTTTGTATTTCTTGTACTGGATCCCATGGTAGTGAACTCCCGCAGGTTTTATCTCAGAATGACTAAATTAATTCTAATTTTTGAAGTACTCTTTGCTGTATAGAGAATTTTAGGTTGATGGTCTTTTATTCTTTTCTTACTTCAGTTCTTTAAATATATCATCCCACTGCCTTCTGGCTTGCATGTTTGCTGATGAGAAACCTGCTACTAATTTAATTGAGGATCCCGTGTAAATTTTATGTCACTACTCTCATGCTGATTTTAGGATATATTTTCTTTTTTTTTAATTTGGCCTTGGTATTCAAACATTTATGTATAATGTTTCCTGATTTTGGTCTATTTGAGAATATCTTATTTGGAATTATTTGTGCTTCTTGCTTAGGTATGTTTATGTCATGCCTCAAAATTCAGATGCTTTCAGCAATTGTTCTTTCAAATATATTTTTTGTCCCTCTCTCTCTCTTTCTTTCTCTCTCCCCCTTTTGTTTGTTCCCTACTATCTATGTTGGTACCCTTGATGTTGTCCAACAGATTTCTTATGCTCTGTTCACTTTTTAGAAAATTTTGTTCTTACTGCTCCTCATACTGAATGATTTCAATTATCCTGTCTATATGTTTGTTCACTCTTCTTTTTGTGTGCTCAAATATGCTGTTGAATTCTATTAGATTTAAAAAAACAGCTTTATTGAGATATAATTCATGTACCTTACAATTCATACTTTTAACAGTGGCTTTTAGTATATACACAGAGTTGTGCAAGCATCACAGCAATCAATTTGGAATATTTTCATTATTCCAAATTGAAATCCTCAACACTTTAGGTGCCACTCCCCATTTCCTTCTCCCCCCAGCTTCTTTCAACTTCTATTGTATTTTCTGTATCTCTGAATTTTTTATTCTGGAGAGTACATGTAAATGGAATAATGAGATATGTGGTCTTTTATGAATGATTTCTTTCACATAGTATAAAAGTTTCAGGGTTCATGAGTGGTGTAGCATGAATTAGTACTCCATTCTATTTCACTGAAAAATGCACACATTGCTTTTGCATTGACGCATTCTTGAAAAAACAGAAAATTGACATGTGTGATAGTTAAAAGTACACTGACTTACTTACATCTTATTAAATATAGATGGTTTTGCCAAGGGAGCAGAAAAACATATTTTTGTTTGTCATAATTTCATAAGTGTAGAATGATTTCTTCTTTCAGAATTGGAAACAAATTCCACAGAATCTGTGAATGAATCTAAGGATTGGTGGTTTTCTGTTGGCCTGATGATTTTCTTCCATTCAAAGATTCATCAATTACTTTTACAAAAATTATTAGAGAAATTGTGTGTTTACAGACCAATCATGCATAAACTATAGAATTCCTATTTACTAACCCACCAGTAACACCTTGTATTGGTGTGGAACATTTGTTAGGATTTATGAAACCACTTTTTATCATTTTTTTTTAAACAGTAGTAGCCAGCATTTATTGAGAGATTCTTTGTTCTAGGCAATGTGTGAAGCAATTTATGCACCTCATTTAAAACATCCAATACACAGACATGTGAAATATGTCCTAGTGAATTTTTAAATTTCTTTTATTCAAATTTTCATCTCAAGAATTTCTATTTTGTTACCCTTTAAAATTTTTATCTCTTAATTGAAAGTCTAATTTTGTTCATATATTTATTCCTGATATCCTTTATTTTTTGCCCATGTTTTCCATGTAGTCCATTAAGCATGTTTAGACCACTTGATTTAACATCTTTGACTAGTAATTCCAATGTCTGGAATTCCTTAGTTATGGTTTCTGTTGATTTGATTTATTTTTCCTCATAGGCTGTTTTAGTTTGCTAAAAGCTGCTGGGAGCAATATACCAGAAATAGGTTTGCTTTTTTCATGGGAATTTAATAGATTAAAAGCTTACAGTTTTGAGGACCTGGAAGTGTCCAAATCAAGGCATTATCTAGGAATACTGTCTCACCAAGTTGCAGCTGTGGGTGATCAAGCACTTGGCTCATCTCTCCACTCTCCACTAGGTCTCATCTCTTTCAACATCTCAGGGGCCTCTTTACATGCCTCTGTGCTCTGCTGATTCCAGGTTCCAGACCTCAGGACATCTTTCTCGTGTTTCAGTGTTTTCTCCATGTCGGCAGCTTTTTTCCTATATGTCTGTGACTTATACCCACCCTGGGGTACACCCTACAGAAAGAATCTAATCAAATGGTCCTTAACTGACCTAATCTAGTCAAACATTTACAATAGGTTCAAATTAAGTATATATTTTTTTCTGGCATCTACACAAAAGATACAAAGCAACACACAGGCCAAACTTTACTGTTTTTAATTTGTAGGTATTTTGATTTCTTTCATTGAAATGTGAACGATTGAATATTATAATATGTCAACTCTTGTAATCGAATTCTCCTTCCTCCCCAGGGTTTTCTGTTTTATTTTTCCTTATCAAATATTTGAAGTGCATAATAGTCTATTCTTTAACAAATTTTTCAACCTATTTCTGCAAAGACTGTATTCCTTTTCTTGTCACTGAAGTTTATGACCTTTTTGCTTACATTCACCTAGTGTTTTGAAAAAGATTTCCTGGAATGCCAAGAGCTAAAAAGAAATAAAAACAAAAACACCTCTCCAAGTCTTTTCAGATTAGCTCTCCCTCAATGACTAGCCAGGCTTAAACTGACCCTAGATATCAGCCCAAGATGACAGTTTGAGGTCCATTCAGGGCTTTTCTGAGCCTGTAACTTGCCCTGGCCATGTGTCTGGCTTTCTAAATTACTTTGTATTAATGGATCCTCTTGAATGCCCTAATTCACAAAGGACACTCCCATTACTTTGCATCTCAGGTCAAATGTACTCTTATATATGTCTCAAACATAAACTTCCACCAATGTGAATGCAGTTAGATAATTTACATACAGTGTTTTCATGGCAATGCCTGCCACTTCTGTGCCATAAATGAATTCCAGGGTGGATGAAATAGAGATGTGTATGCTGAGTCAGACCTTCAGGTAGCCATCAGATGTGTTGGAAGAGACATGCCTACACCATAATTTGTGAATAAAATGTGTCCTGCTCCTCCTGGAACCAGGGACTAGGGAACACCCTCGGAACATGGATTGCTGCCAAGCTGGGGAAGAAGGAGGGATGTCAGCTAGAAGTGCACCACGAAGCTTTTATTTTGCCTTGAAAATGATTACTAGCATTTAAATTACCCACATGGCAGCTTTATTACCTTCTGGAGACTGCACTTTGGAGCAAAATATCTTCACCAGATTTGCCTCAGAAATTGATTACTGATATAAACCTTTGACTGTCTGCAAGAGTTTTGAGAATGTTCTGCTGGTTGTTTTTCTATTTATTTCAGTTTTGTGCATTTGAAGTTTCCTATTCTGTCATCTTGTTGATATCAGTACCTATTATCCTTGGTTTTAAATGTTTATATATTGTCTATTTGAATATTATGTGTTTATTCCTTTTGCAAACAAATGAAAATTATATAATTTTTAGAACTGGACCTTATTGCTGGCAGATTAAAGAAACATGGAGAGATATGATCATTATTCCTTCAGTCATTTTATAGCTCCAATTTTATTGAAGGTACTTATTCTGTTTGAATTTATTTGGCACAATAATTCAAATTCCTTTCCTTGAATGTTTGTTAGTGTCTTTGCAATGATTCTACTACTGAGTAAATGACTTTTGTAACTTTTTTTATAACTTCCAAAAACCTAAAGGCATAAAAAATAGAATATTAGTTATAACATTTACTTAAGGCTGTTTAGCCCCAGCTCATTTGCCACAAAATGATTCAATTGATAAGTAAAAGTTTTACAAATAATAGTGTTAGGAAGTCAGGAAGTAAGCATACAGAGGAGCAGAGCAGCTGAGTGTGGAGAGAATGGAGCCCTGGGAGAGAGACAGACCCAGTCACCTGAAAGTCTACAGCTGGCCTTGTGGAGAAAGCATGGCAACTTAGCCTGGAGAGAAACAAACCCCAGGAAAAGAGGAACCCAGGAAGCCTGAACTCTTGGCAAACATCAGCAACCCTCTTGCTCCAACATGTGGCAACAGACTTTAGTGAGGTAAGTAACTTACTCTTTATGGCTTGGTAACTCTAGCTTCTACTCCAAATAAATACCCTTTATAAAACCAACTGATTTCTGGTATTTTGCATCAGCACACCTTTGGGTGACTAATACAGCATGTATCATATTTAGTCCCTGAAATTCATTTTTTTTGGGGGGGAGGGAGCATCAGGGAAGTAGTAAGACAATTAGAACAATTCTCCAGTTGTCTGCAGTCAGGACTTTCTCTCTCTAAGTCTTTTCTTTTTGATGAAAATCCCTCTTGATATGATTCAAAATGATGTAATTATCAAGGGAAAATCAATTCCCATATTTCTACTTCCTGGGAATTTAATTACTTTGTATAGTGTTATTTTCTTGTAACATATGCATAGAAGATAACACTTATCTAAAGAAATTTAAATCCATTTATTTTTTTTAATGTTTCTTATCAAGACTCTGTGAAGGGAGAGAAATTGCATTTGATTAGATTCCAAAGTCTCAGTGAAATGGCAATTTAATCACTAAGGTAGTTATAAAAATGGGTGTGTCTGAACATGTAGTTTCAAATGCATAACTTTGAAACATCTCAATGCATATTTTTCATGGAAGTATCTGTGTAATGAACTATTCTGCTATTTCTAAGAGTTTGCAAATAATGATGGTTCTCTTTCATTGACACACCCCTTGTGATGTTGGCTGTATCCAAAGAAGCTACCAAAGCTGAAAAAATATAAGTTAATTCTACACAATGTTAATATCAGACAAAAATAAAACATTATACTAAGTGAAGGAGACCAGATACAGAGCACTACATATTGTATGACTCCATTTATATAAAATGTAAATATAAATCAATTCATAAAGATGAAAGTAGATTAGTTGCTATGTAAGTATGAGGAAGGAATGCTAAGTGGCTTGGAGCCTTTCTTTTTGGAGTAACGAAATTCTTCTAAAATTTTTGAGATCATGAATGTACAACATTGTGATTATACTAAAAGGCATTGTTTATACATTTTGGATATAATAGCCAGAAACAGCAGCTTTGTACTGTGGGGGAAGCATAGAGAGATTGAGAGGTAAGGAATTTTCTTGTTTATTTGTCTGTTTTATTATTATTATTATTGAAATAATGAAAATGCTCTAATAATGATTGAAATGATGAATGTACAGCTATGTGAGTACACAATATACTGCTGATAGAAAAAAAAGGCTACCAAAATAAAACTTTTAATTCCATTACAAAGCTATCAGTGAAAGAAGAAAGCCAAAGCTATTTAAATTTTTTTCATTTAACTTTTCAATTTCTTACATTTTTTGTTACAAATGGGAATTTTCTACCAAATAATGATAAGGTGATAGAATCTTAATTCTAAAAGATGCAATGGGAGTAAATATTTGGCAATCACATACCTGATAATGATTTAAAATTCATGATACATAAAGCGATCATACAACTCAACAATAGAAAGACAAACGACCTTATTAAAAAATTGACAAAAGACTTAGAAGACAATTGCCCAAAGAAGAAATACAAATACTGAAGAAACACATGAAAAAATGTTCAACATCATTAGCAATTAGGGAAATGCAAATCAAAACTACAATGAGCTATCATTTCACACTTATTAGTCTGGCCGCTCTTATAAAGTCATAAAACTGTAAACATTGGAGAGGATGTGGAGTGATAAGAACACTTATTCACTGTTGGTCAGAATGTAGAATGGTGCAGCCACTGTGGAGGATAGTTTGGCAGTTCCTAAGGAAGTTGAATATGGACTTGCCATGGGACCTGGCAACACCATTGCTATGTATATACCCAGAAGAACTGAGAGTGGAGACATGAACAAACATCTGCACACCAATGTTCATAGCAGCATTATTCATGATTGCCAAATTTTGGAAACAACCCAGATGTCTCTCAATTGATGAATGGAAAAACAAATTGTGGTGTATACACATGATGGAATATTATGCTGTAATAAGAAGGATGAACTCATAAAGCATATGACAACATCGATAAACTTGGCGGACATTATGTTGAGTGAAGCAAGCCAGACACAAAAGGACACATACTGTATGATTGAGCTAATATGAATTAAATATATTTGTAAATTATGAAACTAATAATTAGAAAGTAGGTCACCAGAAAACAGAAGAAGCATAGAGAATGGAAAGCTTAGTGTTAATCTGTACAGAATTGGTAAAAAGTTTGATTGTAAATCTTTGATAATGATTTTAAATGGTGAAAGCACATTATGGTAACTAGCAGAGCTATTTTATGGACATGTCAGTCATTGAAAGGGAAATTCTAAGGTCATGTATATTACTAGAAGGAAAGCTAGAAACTGTAACATGGGAATATACAAGTTAGTAAAACATGTAAAACACGAATATGGGTGATATTGCATATATAAGTCTGTTTTTACAAAATATACATACAACTACACTAGAAAGAAGGAAAAAGAATAGCAACTATGTATGGCAGGGGAAGCATAGAGAGATTTTGAGATAATGGGTTTGTTTTTTTTGTTTGTTTTTTATTTATTATTGGTATTATTGGAATAATGAAATTGCTTTAAGAATGATTGAAGTAATGAATGCACAAATATGTGATTACACTAAATACAATTGACTGTACACTTTAGATAGATTTATGGTTTATTAACATGTATCAATAAAATTTTAAAAATGAATGTTGTTCATTTTTAGAAATTTCCATAAAACAATTATTTATGGAATGTCAAATCAATGCTAATGACTGTTCAGTCAAATATACATTATTTTACTTTAAATACTTTGTGGAAGTAATCTCTTCTAGCCTTCTTCCATTAATATATTTGGCATTTTGTTTGATTGCTGTCTTTTTACATTCTATCCTTTTTATAACAAATTGGTTTGAAATCCTCAACAGTTTTTCACAATGGTTTTCAATCATTTTCTTCTTACTTAAAAAACAAAATACTAACATCTATAGTATATTTATCAGTTCAACATACTAGGTAATGTAACTAGACTATTGTGGGGACTCAATAGATAAATGATTAAGCAAAAATTTCAAATGAAATTTTTGTGTGGAAGAATTTTCTCACTATAGGCAGTAGTCAGTGTAGGATCATGCCTATTTTAGTTCAGAATGATCAATTTGCTTACTTAATACCACATCCTTAATAATGTCTAAACTTTGGAATTCAGCCTATCACTTTTGAAGACACAGTGGAATGGAGACAGGGAAGGAAATCATTAGGACAGAAGGCAGGCAAAAAGGAAAGAAGGAAGGTAGAAAGGAAAGAAGGAAGAAAGGAATCAAGGCAGGAAGCAAGGATAGAAGGATATAGTACTGAGCAAACTGCCTAGAAGTTTGGAATTGGTAAAGAAGACAGATGGGGATTATCAGTATTTGTGAATATTGTTCCATCCAAAGAATCAAAGCACCATAAAATAAAGTAGGTTACATAAAGCCATCAGCCCATAAAAGACAGGGAGATGATAAATAATATCTGTCTAACTGAAAAGCTAACATTTTGTTAAAGATGCTTCCCTTATATCCACACAGGCTAATGCTTTATTCTTACATGTAAATATTCCTAGAAAATATAGAATATCTACCCAATTCCTATTGTTCACTAGCGGCATGCAAAAAAGAATGGTGAAAGCGATGGGAAGTTTAAAATATTGATAAACTACAAAATTCTGATTACTAGAGTAAATTATATGAAAGAATAGTTTGCTTTCTTCTCAAAAGGAAAGAACTATTAGAAAACATCAGTCAAGTCTCTTTAGGCAGGCAAAGATTTGCAAAGATTAACCCATTAACTTCTGGCAATCTACTGTGCTAGCATCATAATGACTTTTCACAGTCAAAGGATCAGTTTATAGATTTGGAAAACTGGGTGGAAACAGTAGGCCCAGTTGGTTTGAAAGTCAAATCATTTCCCTAATTAGATCTAGAAATTAATTTATCAGCAAAAAATTGAATTTTATTTTCATTGGTCAGTTTATGCTTAAAAATTTAATATAATCTTTATTTTTATATTATTCTTTGACTTATATCATGTGTTGAAACACATTTGAGAAGATTATATCTCAATTTTATAATGATAATCTATGTCCCAGATAGAGTAAATTCTTCATCCTAGGAAACACGACTAGTAAATTCCAGGAACAAAACAATGGTACTGAATCTAGACTTTAAATCCCAAACTCTTTCCATTAAAGTGCAATTATCAATGTGTTTAATTGTGATTATTTAAATAACACTATCTTTATTAATATTGAGCTCTATGAGTGGATACCAATCAACATGGTAAAAATTCACTTTAAATGAAACTTTATTACTTAGAAAAAAATGACAGACATTTAAAAATAAATAGCAAAGCCACACCAAAAGGTATAAAGTGTAATAAGACAGTAAATATGTTAAAGCTCATATTAATGATAGACCATAATACTAAAGAATATAAGGATGACTTTATGACAACTTGGAGTGTTCAGGCTGGCATAAGTAGATATAGAACTAAAACATGTGCTTATAGCTTTGAGTGGCTTTTAATAATTATTTAAGGAGTGATAAGGTATGAAAAAATGAGGATTCTAGAATGGAAAAAGGAAATAACCAAGATATACAAATCAGAATTTTTAGTATTTACCCAGAGAATGTTATTTTAACATGAATTATTTAAAAATATATAATATCTGTATCACATGGATTATTGTTTATTTTAATTCCAATTAATTCAAACTTGCAACACATGATAAAGTATAAACATGATTGGATGTAAATTAATAAGTACTTAGTTTTTATTTATTTTTTGTTCTTTTTTTGATTTAGTGTCCAGAATCTCAGCTTGTATGCATAATATTGGTAATCTCTGCAGCTATCATTTTTTATTTTTGTGTAGGTTTATAATATTTGTCATAATTGATATATATGTACATTTTCTGTTGGATGATGATTTGCATTTGTCTGCTTTGTTAAACAGATATATATTGCTAAATGTTTATGTACGCATACATTATATAATTATGGAGCACAATTATTGTTCAAACATTCACCTGAACATATTTTTGTTTTAATTTAATATGCACTGGTCACTATCACCCCACCCACTTTTTAACACCATCTGAACAGCATTTTATAATATGAGATTTTAGGATATGAAGATTATTAGGAACCTCTTATCTTGTATGAAAGCACAAAGTAAGGTAAAAAAAAAATACATGTAATTTTTAGCTCTCTCTCTCACCCTGGACCAGCTCGCAAGTATACCTGGGAACTTGTAAACTGTTACTTTCTACTATTTCTATTCTCTTCTCTCACCTCCTTAATAAACTACTAGCCTAACTGAAAAAATATATATATATAATTTTTAGATCAATTTTATTAAATGGTGAGTTGACCTAAAAATAAAAATCTCTCACTTTTATTTTTCAAATTTATTGAAGTATGTCATTCATACATGAACATACATAAACAATAAGTGTATAGTAAAAGTAGTGAACTTAAGAAACAAACATGTATAACATCATACAGGGGTCTGATACATCAACCCACCAGCAACATCTGGCATTGTTGTGAGACATTAGTTACAAATTATGAAAGAATATTTTCAAAATCTTATTTCTAACTGTAGTCCATATGTTACATTTAGTGTATTTTCCCCAAAACCCACCCTATTATTATTTTTTAAATATAATTTTTTTATTACAGAAGATATGAATTTATGAAACAATCATGAACATGTGCAGAACTCCCGTAAAACATCCCTTCATCGATATACCACACCATGGTAGAATATTTATTACAGATTATGAGATATTAACATCAGACTATTACCACGAACCATGGTCCAAAGCATACAGCTGGACCATTTTTTCCATACACCCCCATTACCAACACAGTACATCTTCGGCATACATGCATGAATATTACAGTATTGTTGTTAATCACAGTCCATAGGTCACACCAATTTTATTTTTCCCATGCTTCTCCACATTCCCACCACCCTGCAATAGTGATGTACATCTGCTTTAGTTCACTGAAAGATATTCTTGCATCTGTATCATCAACCACAATTCTCATACACCTCTGTGTTCCTGCATTATTCAGTCCTTAGATTATGGGCCCTTCTTTGGAATTTATGCTCCCCAGTGTGACAGAGTTGGACTCATTTGTGGTTTCCCTACACATGGCTCTTCTGACTCTTCTATTTTAACCTATATTTAGTGCTCGAGTTGTAAGTATATGTCCAAGAGACTTAAATCTTTGGGCTGTCCATGTGCCAGCTGGGCCCTGAATTTCAACAGAGTTGCAACACTGACTTGACACTCCAGTTCATTTGACTCACTCAGGACAACTAACAAGGAGATGATAATGGACAATGACCATTCCAAGGAACAGAAAGAGTCTGCAACTGCAAGCAAGATATTCCCATCCATCTGCCCCATGGTATATACCTTTTTACAGTTGACATTTACTCCCCTACACTACCCTTTCCAGACACAATCCGATTTATAAACCAGCTGCTGCTATTCACTATAATGTGTTACCAACAATTCTATCTATTCCCACATTTTTACAGTTAAGTTAATTAAAAATTCTACATACAGTAAGCATCAGTACTCCTTCTCAGCCTTCCTAATAACCTATACTCTAAGTTTTAACTCCATGCATTTATTCTTCATATTTAGTAGAAATTAATAAGAGCATGCAATATTTGTCCTTTCATGTCTGGCTTACCTCACTTAGTATAATGTCTTCAAGATTCATCCATGTTATCATATGTATCCCAATTTCATTTCTTCTTAGTACACATAGTGTTCAGTTGTATGTATATACCACATTTTGCTTATCCATTCATTGGTTGATGGACACCTGAGTTGCTTCCATCATTTGGCAATTGAGAATAATGCCATTATGAACATCGGTATGCAGATGTGTATTTGTGTCACAGTTTTCAGATCTACTGGATAAATTCCTAGTAGAGGAATTGCTGGATCATATGGGAGTTCTATATGTAGCTTCCTGAGGAATCACCATACTGTATTCCACAGATGGTGCACCATTTACAGTTCCACCAAGAGTGAAGGAGTGTTCCCATTTCTTCACATCCTCTCCAGCACTTATTGTTTTCTGGTGTTTTTTTTTTTTTTTTTCCAATATTGTCCACTCTATGCAGTGTGAGATACCTCACTGTCTTTTTGATCTGCATGTCCCTAATACCTAGTGAAATGGAACATTTTTCATTTGCGTTTTGGCCATTTGTATTTCCTCTTTGGAGAAATGTCTTGGATTACTTGCTCTTTCATTGTTGAGTTGTATGATCTCTTTATATAGAATGGAAATCAGACCCTTATCAGATGTGTGGTTTCTAAATATTTTCTCCTATTGATTGGGGTGCCTTTTCACCTTCTTGATGAAGCTCTTTGATCACAAAAGTGTTTAAATTAGAGGAGGTTTCATTTATCCATGTTTTCTTTCATGGCTTGTGCTTTTTGGTGTAAGGTTTAAGAATCCACCACCTACCACCCGGTTTTGGACATGTTTTCTTTTCTTTCATCTAGGAGATTTATTGTTCTTGCTTTTATATTTAGGTCCTTGATCCATTTTGAGTTAACTTTTGTATATGATGTGAAATAGGGCTCCTCATTCTTCCTTTTGGCTATGGATATCCAGTTCTCCAAGCACCATTTGTTAAATAGACTATTCTGACACAGCTGGGTGGATTTGATGGGCTTGTCAAAAATCTCTTGACTATAGATGTGAGGGCATGTTTCTGAACCATCAATTTGGTTTCATTGGTCTACGAGTTTATCTTTATGGCAGTACCATGCTACTTTTACCACTGTAGTTAGGTAATATGCTTTGTCAGTCTAGCTAAGGGTTTGTTGATTTTGTTATTCTTCTCAAAGATAACCTGTGGTTTTGGAGTGCAAAGTTCTGTATATGCCTATTAGGTTTAGTATATTTATCATATAATTCAAGCACTCTGCTTCTTTATTGATACTATGTTCTATCTAATGCTGAGTATGGTGTATTGAAGTCTCCAACCATTATTGTAGATATATCTGTTTCTTCCTTCAGTTTTGCCAGTTTTACCATGTTTGCCTCATGTATCTTGGGGCATCCTGGTGAGGTGCATATACATTTATGATTGTTATTTCTTCCTTGTGAATCAGCCTTTTAATTCATATATTATGTCCTTCCTTTTCTCTAATAACAGTTTTGCTTTTAAATTCTATTTCATCTGATATAATTATAGCTACTCCAGTTTTTTGTTTCTTTGTTTGTTACTGCATGTATGAAAAATCTTTTTACAGCCTTTCACTTTTAATCTATTGGGTTTAGGGTGAGTCCTTTGTAGACAGCATATAGATGGCTCATATTTTCTTATCCATTCAGGCAGTCTGTCTTTTGATTGGGGTGTTAATTACATTAACATTCAATGTTATTACTGTAAAGGCAATATTAATTCACCCATTTTGACCTTTGGATTTTATCTGTTCATATTTTATTTTTTTACCACTATTTTGACACTCTTCATTACATTTTTAAATACAATTATATTTTTGTAAAAGGTATTTAGATTACATAAATGTTACATAAAAATATAGGGGATTCCCATATGCCCTGCTTCCTACATGTCCCACATTTTCCCACATTACCAACATCTTTCATTAGTGTGATACATTCATTACAATTGATGAAAACATTTTAGAGCATTACCACTAAGCATGGATTATAGTTTACATCGTAGTTTACACTCTCTCCTGCACAATTTTGTAGGTTATGAGAAGATATGTAATAGTCACTTTTACTGATATAATCTTCACATTTAGACTCTCTTCAAAGCCTCTCTGTCTTGTCTCTTCTTTTAAGGCTGTAACACACCCTTTACTGTTTCCTGCAAAGTCAGCCTCTTTGTTATAAACGCTCTCAGTTTCTGTTTATCTGTGAATATTCTAAAGTCACCCTCATTATTGAAAGACAATCTTGCCACATATAAGATTCTTGGCTGACAGTTTTTCTCTTGCAGTATCTTAAATATATCATACCACTGCCTTCTTGTCTCTGTGATTTCTGGTGAGAAATTGGCACTTAATCTTACTGGATGTCCCTTATTTGTTATTCATTGCTTTTGTCTTGCTTCTCTCAGAGTATTCTCTTTGTCTTTGGCATTTGGCATTCTGCTTAGTATGTGCCTAAGTGCTGGTTTTTTCATTTATTCAGAGGGAGGACATTCTGCAACTTGGACATAGATATGTATGTCCTTCAATAGGGTTGGGAAATTTTCTAACATTATTTCTTGAAATATCCCTTCTACCCCTTTTCCTTTCTCTTCTCTTTCTGGGACAACCATGACATATATGCTTGCACATCTTTAGCTATCATTTCGCTGAGACTTTATTCAATTTTTTCTATTCTTTTCTTCATCTGCTTTTTGCATGTTTGCTTTCAGAGACCATGTCTTCAAACTCAATAATCGTTTCTTCTGCCTCCTCAAATCTGCTGTTATATGACTCCAGTGTATTTTTCAGTTTCGTTTATTGCACTTTTCATTCCCAAAAGATCTGCTGTGTTTCTATGTATGCTTTCTCATTCTTCTTTGTACTCACCCAATACCATCTTAATATCCTTAATCTCCTTATCTGTCTCACTGAATTTATTAAGGGGTTTTGTTTGAATGTCTGTGATTGTCTCAACTCCTTTATGTCATATAGAGGCTTATCTTGTTCCTTTAACTGGGCCATATCTTCTGTTTCTTGCTATGGATTGTAGTTTTTGTTGGTGTCTTGGCATCTGGCTTACTAGATGTATTTATTCTGCGTTCAGTTTATCTCTTTATTTTAGGGCTTTCTTGCCTTTCTCCCTTACTGGTTGTGTAATAGGAGCTGAGGATGTAGTTGGTGCTGTAAGCTGTGGAGTTTGAAGCTGCCTGCATTGCACAAGAATTAATGAAGATTCTCCCACCTATCTCCTTTGCCAGGGGTAAGGACTGAGCCACAGCTGTGTATAATATGCCAAGCCATGCTTGGATAGCTACAAGGCTGTCTGTAGTTACCCAAAGAGTCATACGAAGCTTCACTCTCCTTCCTCCCCTTCCTGAAGTGGGGATGGAATGTCAGGTGTGAGCAGCAATCTATGCCTTTTTGGTAAAAAATGACTGCAGTTCCTCAGACTGATGTAGACCACTCCCCTTCCTGCCATGGTTGGGGATGGATTCTCTGGTCTGCCCAACAATCAAATTCTTGTGGGCAAAATGCACCTACATTTGCGCTGAGAGGCTGAGGGAGTACTGTCCTTTCTGCCATTTAGGGGGTGGGAACAGAACTTTCAATGTCAAACAGTTCCCTCTGTGTAGGCCAAAAGTGCCTGCCATTCCCCAGAGAGGCTAAGGATAACTAGTCCCTTTCTATATTATTGAGTGGTGGGGGTGGATCCACAGGCAACCAAAAGTTCAGTCCTTGCAGGCCAAGAGTATCTGCCTTTGTCCAGAGAGGCTGAGGATACACCAGCCCCCTCCTATTCTATTGGGATGTGGGGGTGGATCCACAGGTACCCACCATTCCAGGCCATGCAGGCCAATAGTGCCTGCCATTTCATGGAAAGTCTGAGGAGACACAGCTCTCCTTCTACCATACTTGGGGGCAGGAATGGAGATTTAGATGTCCAGCTATTCAGTCTGTGTGGTCCAAAAGCACTTGCAGTTACACAGCTTCCTTCTTATCCTATCAGGAGGTGGGGATGGAGCTATAGGTGCCCAAGTATACAGCCTATGTGCACTGAAAATGCCTGCAGTTTCCCAAAGAGGCTGAAGTTAAACCCCAGCCCCTTCCTATCTAATGGGTCATAGGGGTGGAGATGGATTTGAAGGTGTTCAGCAAATCAGTTTGTGTGGGCTGAAATGCCTGCAGTTGCTCAGATAGGCTGAGGAAGCACAGATCCTCTCTTACCTTATTGGGGTGCAGGGATGGATCCCCAGGTGTCCAACTATTCAGTCTGTGCCAGCCATATATACCTGCAGTTATCTAGAGATACTGGTGCAGTTCCTGCTAGCTTCCTCCCTGCCAGAGATATGACTGGAGCCTAGGCTAGGACTGCAGTCAATTTGATTTAGATGGAAAGAAGGCAATCCCTATCATCACTGTGATTTTCAATCAGCCCTGCTTCCCCTCATGCCAGGGGTGGAGTCAAAATGGTGGCTACCAAACTTTTCCTGACTTGGACAGGTTCAAACTTTAGCTGTTCTTAGGGTTATACATTAGAGAGCTGAAACTACTAATAAGTAGCTGAAGTCAGTGGCCAACCATCTTTTCCTCGTTTTTTGGGAAATGGAGCTTCCAATTCCAACCATAGAATGTGTACAGTGGTGGCTTGTGCTGCCATTGGAGTAAGCACACCTGCCTCCATGGTGTTGAGTACTCCACTCACCAATATTCTCCGCAGATGTGCAGTCTGTTCCTTACATTATTTCAAAGATGTTGCAGGATGCTCTTCTGGTCTCCTGGAACCCCCAAACAGGTGTTTTTGATAGCTCTGGGTGACTACTAAGTACCTTGTAGAACAAACTGATTTTTAGCCCTCCTTACTCTTGCTGCCATCTTGGTTGTCTCCAATTACTGGTGTCTATCAATTCTATAAGACTTTTCATTTGAGGTTTCGAACCATTTCTTGAAAGAATGATCTTCTGAGGATGAAGAACTTTGATCTTACTATAGGAAAAGGGGCCATTTCATATATGGACAAAGTTTAGCCTTTCTTCCCAGGCTGAGATGAAGGAGCATGCTGGAATGTGAGACTATAGGAGGCAGAGGATCTCTAAAGTGGACATTTGCCACTGAGACCCAGTATATAATTTATTCATCAGCAGGGTAAAATGACCACAAGCATATTCCCTATTTCCTTATATGTTATTGAAAATTTGACAAATGGTCAAAAGAATGAATGATAGTGGTTAACATTTATGCAGAAACTGTGCATGAAATACTCCTTATATATAGAAAACTCCCGAAATCTGGAGCAATAAAGATATCTAAAGAATAATAAATCATTTTAGGAGAATTAGATTCTATTAACCAACAAAAGACCCATGTGTATTTATGTCTGACATGATGATTCCATGTCCAGTGATTTCATTTTAACACACTTACATATAAAGCTGTGCTTTGTTCTAGGAATCAGTGTTAATAACCAGGGGGAAGTTATGAAAGTGAAAAACATGAAGTAATTTTGATTAAATGTATTCCACTGGAGATGCACCACTAAAAAATTTTGGTGAATCAATAGTAAAGATAGAAACATACACACACACATTCATTTAACTGATTTCAGACTGATAGAGACTGTATCTACAATATATTAAAACATGGAAAAAGTCAGTCTGACAATTTTAAATCATGATAACACCAAATCAAGAAGAAATACGATTTGATAAATTCAGTTCTACTGCTTCACCATTTTCCCCAAAATTCTTTAGGTAATTTGAGGAATTTTTATATTAGGTCAACTTCCATACAGAACAAAATTAATTATAAAATATTTTCTATATTTATGTGCTTTTCCTTTGATCTATACAGAAATTCCAAGGATGATGTATTTGGAGAACCACAGGGCCACTGAATTCCTTCTTCTATGTGTCCTGCAATACATACAAACTCATTTCAGTTTCTTTGTTCTCATTGTAATTATGTTCTATGTAACACAGACTGGAAATAGTCTTTTTATTCTACTGGTCCTGGTATACCTCCACATTCACACTCCTGGATTTTTTCTTTTGGCAGTTCTCTTTCATTGACATCCTGTTCACATTTGCCATTGTCCCCAAGTTTTTGACTGACTACCTTCTGCACAGGAGAGGCATCTTTGTTTCTGGTTTGGGACCCAGATCTCTGGGTGGAACTGAATCTGACCTCTTGGGCCTCATGTCCTTTTACCACTATATTGCCATCTGCAAGCCTCTGCATTATCCTCTCTTCATGAACTCACCCTTCTATAGGAAGATCCTTGTTTCATTATGGTCATTGGTACTTCCATTGCCTTGATACATACTGTCTACACCATGAGATTTCCCTTCAGGAGAGCAAAAGAAATCCATCATTTCTACTGACTTAAGATATCTTGAGTTCCTCTTGTGAGGACACCACGACCATGAGACTGGGATGTTGATCACCACCACCATTCTGCTTCTTATTCCATTCTCAATAATCCTGGCCACCCCCAGACTCATTTTAGTGATAATCATCCAGATAGCTTCAACTGAGGACCATCTGTTCTTCTCATTTGACAGTGGCTAGCCTTTATTATGGCAACATCATTTTTATGTACATGAGGCCAATTTCTTTCCATACTCCACTCCATGAGATGTAGGTCTGTCTTCTACACTAATCTTACTCCTATGGTCAACCCCATGATCTATAATTTTCAAAATAATGATGTAATGTGGGTTAAGAGAAAAGTTCTATGAAAATAATCATTACCTTCTAAAATGTGACATACAATGTTTAGTGTAAATTATGTATTATTGCTTTCTTATACTATTCTTTAAACTGTGTAAAGTATTTTTGATTATCTGGTAGCAATCTTATATGAGTCTATTTGATATAGTGTTATAAAGAGCCTATTAACATAAACTAAAATCGCTCTCAAAGAGGTAGATCTAAATAAAAAGCCATGCCATTATAAAATAACCACATCTTGCTAATTGCATTGAAATTACAATTCAAAATAAATTACAAAACTACAATACAAATGACGAACAAAATCTAGAAACTATATTAAGTCACCAGGCAATGCTGAGAAACTTGAACATTGAGCCCTTGTGTGAAGGGAAGGAAAACAATGTAAAGAGATTTTGAAGACCTTTCCTCCTGTATTTACTTAGTTTTGGCACCCATTCTAGAGGTACATTTTGCCATTAAAAATATTGTTTTGTGGTTGTACAATTAGAAATCTGGATATTTCTCAGTTTTTCTCCTTCTGACTTTGAAATCAGTTTTTCTTCAGTATGCTCAACTGTCACAGATTTCCTGTGCCTTGAGCTTCCTTTAAGGGAAAGAATCATCAGTCTGGTTGAAGACTCTGGCTACTGGCCAAAATTCTATGTGTAAATTTTCAGTCTTGACTATAGGCAAGTATAAAAGTTTTTCCACACACGTCTCATGGGCCTTCCCCACATATATTTGTTTCTCAACAAAGTCTCTGAAAAGAATTTCTGTCAAGGAATCAAACCCCCTGGCCAATCTTACAAATATCTGCATTCCTAGCCTAATTTCCTCAGGCACCTCCACAAAAGCCTCCTTAAGGAGTGGGTAGAGATGGCTTGAAGACAGTTGTTGTTGTTTTTTTCCCACTCTGACACAGTATTTTCAAATTTTTCACTGCACAGTGCCCCTCAGACAGACCCCAGGGTCTATATATCTTGAAAAGAATTTTGTGTAGAGCTCTTTTGGCAGTGAAAAATACCTTCAGGTCTGCTCTGATCTGGTTGAACCTCATTCAGGAGTAAAAGTTAGCATTGATTTTTCTCTGAATTAGCCTCTTGCTTATACCATCTAATTAAGTGAATAAAGACTTCAATTTAATATCCATTTTAGCCTGAATTTTGTTTTAATTGTGTAACTTCATAATCTCACATTCCAACTCAGTTCCTTAAGCTCAGGTCAGTATTTGAAACTGGGTAATGCTTTCAATAATTGTATTTTAATTTTCCTTATTGTTGTTATTGTAATTAATTAATTTTGCAAACTTGGAAAAGACCACCATTTTAAATCCTAATTCTAGATTCACCATGTTTGTACTCTTAGTTTAATTCCATTTTATGATATAAAGTTCAACAAAGGGATACAGAAAAGCCTTGGTCTTTTGGAGAAACAAGAAAGAAATATGGAGGGGGATCCAGCAAGATGGCATCAGTTTAAGTGGGTACTCACCATCTCTCTTGCAAAAAATGGGTGAGAAGGAGCAAGATCCTGCCTAAGTGAGCTTTTTTGGGAACCCAGATAGCAAGAAGCTTCAGGGCAATGACTTGGAGCGAACTGGATAAAGAAATAAAAAGCCCAAGGAAAAACCCTGACTTTTTCATCCCGGTGGCTGGAAAAGGTGGGTGGCTAATCCACACCTTCAAGGCCAAAAGCAGAAAGCTCTGACCCCACCTGCCACCAAGTAGGAAGGAACCTTCTTCAGGAGTAAGAAGGTTCTTGTGAAGGGAGGAGAAGGGTTTCCTTTCTGTGGGTTTGATTACCAGACCCCCATTGAACTTTATGGAGCATGCCAGCTGGCAAGGGGTGACCCCAGGAAGAAAGTAGAGGTGAATATGCTTAGGCAACCTGATTTACCTAGCTGGCTTGGGAGAGAGGAACTTGGGCTGGTAGAGGGTGGAGTCAGGCAATTGACTAGTCCTGTGCTGAAAATGATCAGAATTCCAACTCCCCTAAGGGAGGTGGGCAGTAGGAAGCAATTAACCTTCTAAGGGCATATTTAGGGTCCCCTGGGAGGAGGGGTGTCTGGAAGAAGATTGAGAGTAATTTCTCTGTGGTATCTGAGTTCAGATACCAAGGTCCCATTTGAATTTCAGAAAAGACTGCAACCGGACCAGGAGAAATGAGGGAGAATCCAGTCACACAGGCTATCAGATACTGTTGTGCTGGGAAAGAAAACAATAAGAATAGAAAGGTGGCAGAGACAGATGGGCTTCTAATCAGCAGGAAACTACCCAACTGCAAAGAGTCAAATTTGCCCTAGGGAAAGTGACTGGATAGCTCTCTAGCTAACTGCAACAATGAGAAAGTTTAGCTCAATGGAGGAGTCTCTGCTATGAATATATGTCCCTGGTTTGAGTCCCAGCCCCTCTTAGAGTAGTGAGACACTGAGTTATCAAATGCCCAGCTGATACATTAGGACAGGGAACACATAGACATTATTTTTGTATTAGTTACTCTTGGGTCTCTTAGTTTTCTTTTAAAAAGTTCCTATTGTTTTCTTTAACTTGGTTTACTCATTAAACCTGATTCAAAACCTGCAGAGGCCAGGCAGCAGGAAAATTGATTGATGAACACCAGCAGCCTGAGAAGCTCTTCAGTGGCCTAAGAGGAATGGCTGTTTTCCTAAGTTTTGTTTGATTGCTCGTTTATTTTTTGTTGCTTTTTTCCCCTTCTTTCTTCATCCATTGTTTTTTTTTTTTTAATTAGGTGCTGCTGTCTTTTTTCTTGTTTGCTATACTTCTCCCTACCTTTGTTTCCATTATTTTATATACTAATTTTGTCTACTTACCAATTTCTTTTCCTTCATTCATCATACTATCTTCTGCTTTCTGTTTATGTTCTTACATTCCACCTATCTTTGTTTAGTCTTCAATTTTTCTTGTTTTTATTTCTATCTCCTCTATTATCTGTATTCTTTCTTTTTTTAGCTTTTTAGCTTATTGTCTTTTCTTTTCTCATTCCCTCTATTCTTATCATTCTGGCCTTTTAGCTCATTCTAAATATTTTTCTCTATTTGGTTTTTCCATTTCATTGTTTGTAACCCACTTTTTTGTTCTTATACTTCTGCACTTCTTACATGAGTTAATTATTCATTTTACGAGGTCTTATATGGTTTCTCTTCTACATTTTATTATTATTATTACTATTACGCTTTTTCTCTTCTTACCTCTTTCCCTTTCCCTGGCTCTAATCTTTTTCTTTCAGGGAAACAATGACAGCAAGGAAATAGCAAGAGGAACAAAATGTCAAAGAGAAAACTTACCACACACACAAAAATGTCAATTAAATAAAACCCTAGTGCAGAGATAGAAACTAATCAACTGAGTAAACTCATCAAGATAAAGAGAGGCCTGAACACCAACAAAAAGTTATAAACCATACAAAGAAACAGGAAGACATAGACCAGTCCAATGAACAAACTAAAACCAGGAGAAGATGCAGAACATGGAACAATTAATAAGAGCTGTCCAAACAAATATCATGAACCAAATTAATGAAGTAAATGAAGAGATTAAGGATATTAAGAAGACACTGGGAGAACATACTGAAGAAATTGTAAATGTGGATATGATGATGATGAAATGCAGAATCCAAGAAATCAAGAATACACTGGAAATATAGAACAGTAGATTTTAACAGGCAGAGGAAAGAATTAGCAATGTGGAAGACAGTACATCTAAAATCAAACAGATAGAAGAACAGATAGATAAAAAGATAGAAAAAATCCAGCAGGGACTTAGGGATTTGAACGACAACACAGAATGCACAGACATATGCATTATAGACATCCCAGAGGGAGAAGAGAAGGGAAAGGGTACAGAAGGAGTGTTGGAGGAAATAATAGCTGGAAAATTCCCAACGCTATTGAGGGAGATGGATGTACATGTCCAGGAAGTGCAGCACACCCCAAACATTATAAATCACAACAGACCTACTCCAAAACATACACTTGTCAAATTATCCAATGCTTATGACAAAGAGAGAATATTGAAAGCAGTAAGAGAAAAGAAAACCATCACATTCAAGGGTAGCTCAATAACACAAAGTGCTGATCTCTCATCTGAAACCATGGAGAAAAGAAGGCAGTGCTATGACATAGTCAAGGTAGTAAAAGAAAAAAAACTTCCAGCCAAGAATTCTCTATCAAGCAAAGCTGGCATTGAAAAATGATGGAGAGTTCAAAATATTCACTGATAAACAGAAATTAAGAGAGTATGCAAATAAAAAACATGTTCTTCAAGAAATACTAAAGGGAGTTCTACAGGTTGAAAGGAAAAAACAGGAGACAGAGAGCTGGAGAAGAGTGTTAAGAATACATTTTTTAAAAAGAGAGAAATAAAAACATATGGGATACATAAAGCCAAAGAAAATATGTCTAATGAAAGTAAATCCTTGACAGTATTAACACTGAATGTAAATGGATTAAATTCACCAGAGAAGAGACTCAGATTGACAGAATGGATAAGGAAATATGACCCATCTATATGCTATCTACAAGAAACCCACCTTAGATCCAGGGATTCAAGGAGACTGAAAGTGAATGGCTGGAAAACAGTTTTATAAGCAAACAACATTCATAAAAGGGCAGGAGGCGGTATATTAATACTGGAGAAAATAGACTTTAAATGCAAAACTATTTTAGGAGACAAAGACAGACACTATATATTAGTAAATGGGTAATATTTCAGGAAGAAACAACAATCCTAAACATTTATGTACCTAACCAGTGCACCTCAAAATACACAAGAAAAACACTGGAAAAACTAAGTGGAGAAATAGATGCCTCTACAGTTACAGTGGGGGGAATTTAATACAAAATTATCAACATTAGACAGCACATCACAACAGAGAATCAATAAAGAAACAAAGACTTTGAATAATACATTAAAGCATCTGGACTTAATAGACATATACAGAACACTACATCAATATACAGCAGGATATACTTTCTTCTTGAGTGAATATGGATCATACTCCAAGATAGACCACATGCTAGACCACAGAAAAATTCTCAATGATTTCAGAATAATTGAAATTATACAAATTCATTTTGCTGACCACAATGGAATGAAGCTGGAAATCAGTAATGGCCAGAGAACCAGATAAGGCAAAAAGATACGGAAGTTAAAAAACACACTCTTATACAAACAGTGGGTCAAGGAGGAAATTACAAAAGAAATCAGTAACTGCCTTGAAATGAATGAAATTGACAACACAACATATCAAAATCTATTGGATGCAGCAAAATCTGTACTGAGAGGAAAATTCATCACCATAAACATATATATCAAAAAAGAGGAAAGAGCTAAAATCAAAGACCTAACTGCACACCTAGAAGAATTAGAAAAAGAACAACATACACCAAAGAAAGTAGAAAGAAGGAAATAATAAAATTTAGTGTCTAACTGAGTGAAATAGAAAATAAAAAGCACTAGAAAAAATAAAGACACCTAAAAACTCTTTTTTTGAGAAAATAAATAAAATTGACAAACTCTTAGCTAGACTTAAAAAGGAAAAAAGAGAGAATATGCAAGTAAGAAATGAGGAGGGGGATATCACCACTGTCCCCACAGAAATAAAGAGTATCATAAGAGGATACTTTGAAAAATTATATGTCAACAAGAAGGATAATTTAGAGGAAATGAACAAATTCTTAGAAATTCACAAACAGCCTACATTAATGAAAGTAGAAAATGATGGACTCAACATACAAATGAAAAAATAAAGAAATAGAATCATTCATCAAAAACCTTCCAACTAAGAAGAGCCCAGGACCAGACAGCTTCACAGGTGAATTCTATCAAACATTCTGGAAAGAAATAACACAAATTCTGCTTAATCTCTTCAAAAATAAGGAAGTAGAAGGAACACTGCCTAACTCCTCCTATAATGCCAAGATTACTCTACTACCAAAGCCAAACAAAGATGCCATAAGAAAGGAAAATTACAGACCAACCTCTCTAATTAACCTAGATGCTAAAATCCTCAACAAAATAATTTCTAATCATATTTAACAACACATCAAATGAATTACACACCATGACCCAAGGGTTTCATCCTTAGTATGCAAGGATGGTTCAACTTAAGAAAACCAACTCAATGTAAAACAGCACATAAACAGATTGAAAGAAAAAAATCACATGATCATCCCTATAGACACAGAAAAAAACATTCTGAAATTATAGCAACCCTTCCTGATAAAAACACTGCAAAAGATAGGAATAGATGGAAACTTTCTGAACATGATAAAGGGAATATCTGAAAAACCCACAGCTAACATCATATACAATGAAGAAATTCTAAATGCTTTCTCTCTGAGATCATGAACAAGACAAGGATGCCCACTATTACTGCTCCTATTTAACATTCTCTTAGAAGTACTTGCTTGAGCACTGAGGTAAGAAAAAGATATAAAAGTTATCCAAATTGGAAAGAAAGAAGTAAAAATTGCACTATTTGCAGACGACATGACCCTATACATAGAAAGCCCTGAGAAATTGACAACAAAGCTTCCAGAGCTTAAAAATGAGTTCAGTAAATTTGCAGGCTATGACATCAATGCTCAAAAATCAATAGCATTTCTATACATCAATAAAGAGCAATCTGAGGGGAAAATCAAGAAAAAAAATACCATTTATAATAGTCACTAAAAGAATCAAATACCTAGGAATAAATTAAACTTGAGATGTAAATGACTTAACACAGAAAACTATACAACACTGTTGAAGGAAATCAAAGAAGACTTAAATAAATGGAAGAATATTCCCTGTTCATGGATAGGAAGACTGAACATCATTAAGATGTCTATCCTACCAAAATTAATCTACAGATTTAATGCAATCCAAAAAAAATCAACACAGCATTTTTTACTGAATTGGAAAAATGAACTACAGAATTTATTTGGAAGGGTAAGAGGCCCTGAATAGCCAAAGACATATTGAAAAAGAAAAATGAAATTGGAGGACTCACACTACCTGACTTTAAAACATACTACAAAGCTACAGTGGTCAAAACTGTGTGGCATTGGCACAAGGATAGACATGCTGACCAATGGAACCAAATTGAGACTTCTGCTATAAATCCTCACATATACAGTCATCTGATATTTGACAAGGCCACCAAACCCAATCAACTGGGAGAGAATGGCCTCTTCAACAAATGGTTCTTGGAGAAGTGGATATCCACATCCAAAAGAATAAGAGAGGAACACCATCTCACACGTTATACAAAAATCAAGTCAACATGGATCAAAGATCTAAATATAAGAAGCCAAGACCATAAAGACCTTGGAAGATAATGTAGGGAAGCATCTATAGTGCCTTGTATTAGGAAATGTTTTAATGACCTCCACACTCAAAGCAGGTGCCGCGAAAGAAAAAAAAATCGATAAATGGGATCTCCTCAAAATTAAAATTCTTTGCACATCAAAAGAGGTCATCAAGAAAGTAAAAAGGCATCCTACCCAATGGGAGAAAATATTTGGCAACCATAAATCTGATAGGAGCCTAGTATCTACCATATAAAAAGAAGTCCATAACCTCAAAAATAAAAACACAAACAACCCATTTTAAAAATGGGCAACTGACTTGAAAAGACACTTCTGCAAGGGAGAAATACAAATGGCTAAAAAACACATGAAAAGATGCTCAATGACACTAGCTATTATGGAGATGCAAATCAAAACTGCAATGAGATACCATCTTACACCCATTAGAATGGCAGCTATTTAAAAAACAGAGGACTATAAGTGTTGGAGTGGATGTGGAGGAATGAGAACCTTCGTCCACTGCTGGTGGGAATGCAGAATGGTCCAGGCATTGAGGAGGGCAGTTTGGCAGTTCTTCGAAAAACTAACTATAGAACTACAATATGATCCAGCAATTCCACTGCTGGGTATATACTGAGAAGAATTGAAAGCAAAGGCACGAACAGATATATGCACACCAATGTTCATAGCAACATTACTCACTATTGCCAAAAGTTGGAATCAACCCAACTGCCCATCAATAAATGAACGGATAAATAAACTGTGGTACATACAAACAATGGAATATTTCTCAGTTGTAAGAAGGAATACAGTGCTAATATGAGGGATAATATGGATGAATCTTGAGTACCTTATGTTTAGGGTAACAACCCAGTCTTTGGAGGATGAATATTACATGACCTCACTGGTGTGAGTTATGTATATTGTGCAGACTCAGAGGGCTATTTCTGGAAGATAGGTTTAAAGGAGATAAAAAGGGATAAGAAGATTGTGAGCCAACGCCCTTACAGGAGTAATTTATGATAAGGTGAGAATGTGTCATAGTGCCTTGAAGGGATATGACAAAGATAGTGATATTATTGGTTTGGGTAATACAGGTTTAACAAGTGGGTAGAATGGGGAGGGTGAGTTGGATGGTCCAGGGAATTGGGGGGAGGGTTGGGAGAGGGACCACGTGAACACTGGGGATTGGCGGTTATGTGGTTGAAAGTACAAAGTTGAGAACACTTTTGTGGCAATAGGATAATGAAGGGCTACTGGTTTAGGGTGTTGTATGGGGGGGGCATTTGGGACAGAGCACACCTGCAGCAGGCTTCTAGGGAGTGTGTGAGTGATCCTTTTATTATAATGTGTTGTATCAGTGGGTGGAGACCCACAAAATGAGTGGGAAGGAGATGGACCCCCATACTGGGGAGGACCAATATGCTCACAAACAGAGGGGCAGGAATCTCTTGAGAGCATGGGTCGTGCCCAATAAAGGAGGACAAACCAGAGTTTAAAGACCTCAGCTTTGTTGCAAGTAACTATGACTCTTGTCATACAAAGGGTGAAGTCAGGGGTTGCTGTGGGCACTGAGGGGAAAGGAAGGGAGAAACAGAATAAATGGAACAATTTATTTAGTTAGTTATTGGGCAATGGAAGTCTTCTACATGATCTTGCAATGATGGACATAGGCCATGTTAAATATCATTAAAATTTATAATAGTGTATGGTCTAAATTTAAACCATAATATAAACCACTGACCCAGGTCAGTAGCTATATTTCACTATTTTATATCAGTTGTAACAAAGTACCATCTATGTATAAAAAGGTATTAATTCAGAAAGTGGGTAAAGTGGGAGGATGTTGGGTATATGGGAGTCTCCTGGATTCTGTATGTGAATGTACTGTGACCTAAACTTCTTTGAAAACAAATGAAAAAAAGTACAACACTGGGGAATAAATGGAAGAAAATGTCCCTGTACATACAGGACATCAGGTATTAAAGTGATGAAAGGCAAAATTTGAAAAAATAAATAAATCTTTTTCATTATTTTTTAATATCCCAATCTTTTAATTTTATTTATTTTTAATTTTTTTAAAGTTTTATGTATTTTATTTCTTATATTTAAATGTACCAATATAATTTCATTTCCCTATTAATTATACTTGGCTATTTAATTGCCATCATTTTTGAAGAAGCTTGGGATCACAGAAGGGTTACAACTTGGGCAGGGGAGGATCAATGGTATGGAGTGTCAGTAATGGAGGATATATAGTAGGAAGTTCACCTGGGCATTCATATAACATATATAAATATGTTCAAATGTTCACAGGGCATTATCACAGTGGGTGGAGACTCACACAATAACTGAGAGAATATTGAGTTCCCATCCAGGAGAGCTCTGCCACATTCTCTAATGGAGCAGTTACAGTCCCCCAGGTGCAGGGGCAATGACTGGTGAAAGACGACGATCCATTGAAGGGCCCTCGATATTGACAGCTATGCTTATGAGCCTTTGTTCCTGAAATTGCAACTTAGCCTAATGTTGTAGGTGCCTAAGAGTTACCTTCTGAGAACATCCATGGTGCTCAAAGATGGCCTCTCTCTAAGGAAATCTCAGCATATAAATGCTTTACCTTCTCATCAGCATGGGACATGACTTCTGGGAATGAGTTTCCTGACACCAAGAGATTACTAGCAAGCACAGGTTGGTGATGCAACTAGAAAAATACCTTGAATAAAAAGGGAAAAAGGTAAAGAAAAATTAGTTTATATGGCTAAGAGACTTCAATGTGAGCTGGGAGTTCATCAAAGAGGCAACACTTTTGCACATCTCAGCAGTATCTCACAGACTGCCGAAGTAGATACTACCCCAAAAAGTCGGGCGCCTGGGGGTTCTGGAGACACCCAGCTCTTATGGTCATGGCAGATAGCTCCAGAGTTTTGTGCACATCCAGTGTGACAGAGTTGGATGCACTGGTGACTTGTCTACACATGACTCTTCTGTCCCTTCCATTCGAACTTATAGTTGGTGTGGAGGTGGTAGGTGTACATCCAAGAGACTTGAATCTCTGGGATGTTCTTGTGCTAACTGGGCCCTCAGCATCAGCAGAGTTGCCGCATCTACTGTCCAGTTCATTGTACTCACCCAGGACAACTAACAAGGATGTGAGGATGGACAACCACCACTCCAATGAACCGAGAGATTCTATGACTGCATGCAAGAAAGTCCCATCCTTCAGCTATATGGGATGAAACACCCTCTCACTTAGAGGTGGAGTGGGCATCACCATCTCAGAATCCTCCGGATTGGGGAATAAAATATGGACTAGAGGGGACTTACTGGTATTCTATTTTAGACTTATTGGGATTTTAGCAATGGAAGAAACTATATCATGGAGGTTGTAATGGTTAGGCTAATGTGTCAACTCAGCCAGGTAATTGTGTCCAGGTGTTTGGTAAAGTAAGTACTGGGCCAATTGTTATACAAGAGCATTTATGGACTTCGGTCATCAGTGAGTTTACTGCATGGATGGCTGATTACATCTGCATCAAACAAAGAGATTGCATCAGCAATGGATGATGCTTTTATCCAATCAGTTGAATGCATTAAAAGGGGAAGTGATTTCAACATTCAGAGAGAATTTCCCAGCTCATCTTTGGACCTTCTCCCAGAAACCCTCAAGGACCTTTCATTGGACATTCATCGGAGCCCCTGGTGTGCAGCCTGCCTGTGGAACTTGGACTTGTGCATCCCCATAGTCATGTGAGAGACTCTAATAAAATGTCATATTATTGACAGATATCTCCTGTTGATTCTGTTACCCAAGAGAACCCTGACTAATACAGCTTGGTACCAGGAGTGGTTCTTGAGGAACAGAGTCTTAAACATGGGATGTCTGAACTGCCTCTGGGAGTTTTGTAATTGGCTCTCTACTCCAATTGGACTCAAGGGTACTAATGACTCCATTCCAATAATGAACAGGTTGGCAACAGTCCATGGCATGAGCTGGCAATAGAGATATGAAAATAGCATCACTGGATTACCCTATTTCCACACTTTCAAGAAGCAAGGATCTGGGTGAGAGTGTTTTCAACACCTTAACAGAATTTTGTGCAGTCAAACGGTATAATTATATTGGCTGGCTCCTCCTAGATACTCTGGATACAGTTACCAAAAAAAGAGCTGAGCTAAAGTCTTCAAATTTGAAACTTAAATGCTGCGTGAAAGATGTGAAACTTTCTACATGTGCTTTGAAAGAAAATCCTGTCTCCTGTACTCACAGACTTGAGATATCTGAGAATTAAACCCAGACTTTCATTGTATGAGTAGCAGAATTACAGAGGAAACTAAAATCTCAACCTTGCATGGTTTCTGCAATTAAAGTGAAGGCCTTGATTGGAACGGAGTGGAAACCTGAGGATTGGGATGGAGACATATGGGATGACGATAATATTGGTGGGGACATTGGAACTCTAAATTCTGCTGAGACTTTACCAGATAAACCTGTGATGGCCTGCCCTGTGGAGACCACACCTTGTCAACCTTGTATCATCCAGCCTCCAGCCTGCCCCAGGGAGTCTGGACCTCCTTCCAGCCCTGAGATGGGTACCAGCCAAACTGAAGCCTGCACTGCCCAACTTCCAGTCTGCCCTGAGGAATTTGTCTTCAAACCCCTGCCTGAAGAGATTAATCCTGTCTCACCAGAAAAAAATACAAAGGAACGTCCTGAGGTCAGTAGCCTGCAAGAAATCTCTAATCCTTCTCCTTACCCACCCCCACCACCGCTCTTGTATTCAAGAACTATTACTATACTAAAATCACAAGCCCCCAAAGGTGAAATACAAAGTATGACCCATGAGGAAGTATGCTATACTCTTAAAGAACCGCATGAGTTTTCCAATTTATATAGACAGAAATCAGGGGAATATGTGTGGGAATGGATACTAAGGGTATGGGATAATGGTGGATGGAATATAAAGTTGGATCAGTCTGAATTTATTGATATGGGCCCACTAAGCAGGATTCAATGCTGTAGCTTGAGGGCTTAGAAAGGGCTCTAACAGTTTGTTTGGGTGGCTGACTGAAACTTGGACCAAATGATGGCCTAGCATGTCTGATGTTGAGATGCCCAATTTGCCCTGGTATACAGTAGGTGAAGGGATTCAAAGGCTTAGAGAGATTGGAATGCTAGAATGGATTTACCATTTGAGACCTGTCCACCCACTGCAGGAATGTCCAGAGGACATACCTTTAACCAGGACTGTGAGGAATAAATTTGTAATACTAACTTCATCTTCTCTGAAGATCTCTGTGCTTGCTC
Organism: Cabassous unicinctus; assembly: GCA_029593785.1. NCBI lineage: Eukaryota > Metazoa > Chordata > Mammalia > Cingulata > Chlamyphoridae > Cabassous > Cabassous unicinctus. Next base: position 58,807 of record JAQZBX010000425.1, on the reverse strand, counting down.
TTCTCTGCAGTCTAGATATTACTGTGGCTGTAATGGAATTGGAATCGTTAAACTTTATGGGGATGATCAGATCTCAATCCTGTAAAAGCAAAGTATCTGCAGTTAATCGCCAAAGGCAAGGTGGGTGTGGCTATCACAATGAAAGATAGATTCAAAACAGCACACAGAATAGTCTGAGTCACATGGAGTTATGGCATTGGCTAATAGATCACAGGGTACCTAGAAGTGAAATACATGGGCAGTCTACTAAATTTCTTCTGGATCTGTATAAGTGGAAGAGTTCTAGGTTGAGTGAACAAAACTCTAACTCAAATTACAAATGAAGAAAGAATCACGGCCCCTTAATCAATTCCCAGACTTGAGACAGTTTACAAACCCAGGGCCCCTTGAATGAGGAGGGGACCAGGTCCCCTTGGGGAAGGATCCTGTTAAACTGCCAAAAATTTGTACTTTTAATCTTCCTCCCACCTTTCCCCAGGGAGAGCTATGATCTTTTGCCGGAGTAACTGTGCATTGGGGAAAAGGAAATGATCAGACATTTTGGGGATTATTAGACACTGGCTCAGAAGTGACATTAATTCTAGGAGACCCAAAACGTCACTGTGGGGCTTATGTCAGAGTAGAGGCTTATTGAGGTCAGGTGATTGATGGAGTTTTAGCTTAGGTCCATCTCACAGTGGGTCCCATACCCATTCTGTGGTTATTTCCCCAGTTCCAGAATGCATAGTTGGAATAGATATACTCAGTAACTGGCAGCATCCCCACATTGGATCCCTTACTTGTGGAGTGAGGGCTATTATGGTTGGAAAGGCCAAGTGGATGGCTCTAGAACTGCCCCTGCCTAGCAAAATAGTAAATCAAAGGCAATACTGGATTCCTAGAGGGATTGCAGAGATTAGTGCCACCATCAAGGATTTGAAGGATGCAGGGTTGGTGATTCCCACCACATCCCCATTCAACTCTCCGATTTGGCTTGTGCAGAAAACAGATGGATCTTGGAGGATGATAGTAGATTATTGAATACTTAACCAGGTGGTGACTCCAAGTGCAGCTGCTGTCCCAGATGTGGCATCATTGCTTAAGCAAATCAACACCTCCCCTGGTACCTGGTTTGCAGCTGTTGTTCTGACTAATGTGTTTGTCTGAATTGCCATTAGTAAGTACCACCAGAAACAGTTTGTTTTCAGCTAGCCAGCAGTATACCTTCACTGCCCTGCCTCAGGGGTATATCAACTCTCCAGCTCTATATCATAATATTGTCTGTAGGGACCTAGATCGTCTCTCCCTCCCACAAGACATCACACTGATCCATTATGATGATGATATCATGTTGCTAGGACCTACTGAGCAAGAAGTAGCAAAGACTCTAGATTTATTGTTAAGGCATTTGCATGAGAGAGGCTGGGAGAAAAATCCAACAAAAATACAGGGTCCTTCCACCTCAGTGAAATTTCTAGGTGTCCAGTGGTATGGGGCCTGTCAAGATATCCCTTCTAAAGTAAAGGATATGCTGTTGAACCTGGCCCCTCCTACGACCAAAAAGAGGCACAACACTTAGTTGGCCTCTTCGGATTTTGGAGACAACACATTCTTCATTTGGGTGTGCTACTCTGGTCCATTTACAAAGTTACCAGAATAGCTGCTAGTTTTGATTGGGGACTGAACAAGAGGAGTCCCTGCAAAAGGTCCTGAATGCTGTGCAAACTGCACTACCACTTTGACCTATGATCCAGCAGATTCAATGGTGCTGGAAGTTTCAGTGGCAAATAGATATGCTGTCTGGAGCCTTTGGCAGGTTCCTATTGGAGAATTACAATGCAGAACCTTAGGATTTTGGAGCAAAGCCCTGCCATCCTCTGCAGATAACTACTCCCCTTTTGAAAAGCAGCTTTTGGCTTGTTATGGGGCATTAGTAGAGACTGAATGCTTAACCATGGGCCAACAAGTTACCATGAGACCTGAGTTGCCTATCATGAGCTGGGTATTGTCTGACACAGCAAACCATAAAGTTGGGCATGCACAGCAGCACTCCATAATAAAGTGGAAGTGGTGTTTATGAGATAGGGCTCAAGTAGTTCCTGAAGGCACAAGTAAGTTACACCTATGCCATGTTAGCTTCTCTTTCCCAGTCCACAGCTTTGGCCTCTTTGGAAGTCCCTTACAATCATTTGACTGAGGATGAGAAAACTTGGGCCTGGTTTAAAAATGATTCTGCACGGTATGCAGGTACCACCCGAAAGTGAACAGCTGCAGCACTGCAGCCCTTTTCTGGGACATCTTTGAGGATAGCGGTGAGGGCAAATCCTCCCAGTGGGCAGAACTTTGAGCAGTGCACCTAGTTGTTCATTTTCCTTGGAAGAAGAAATGGCCAGAGGTGCATTTGTACACTGATTCATGGGCTGTTGTGAATTGTTTGGCTGGACGATCAAGGACTTGGAAGGAATATGATTGGAAAATTGGTGACAAGGAGGTCTGGGGAAGAGGTATGTGGATAGACCTTTCTGAGTGGGCAAAAAACATGAACATATTTGTGTCCCAAGTGAAAGCTCACCAGAGGGTGACTTCAGCAGAGGAAGAGTTTAATAATCAAGTGGATAAGATGACCTGCTCTGTGGCTAATGCTCAGCCTCTTTTCCTAGCCACTCCTGTCATTGCCCAATGGGCTCATGAACAAAGTGGCCATGGAGGAAGAGATGGAGGTTATGAATGGGTTCAGCAACATGGACTTCTCTTCACCAAAGGTGACTTGGCTATAGCTACTGCTGAATGCCCAATCTGCCAGCAGCAGAGACCCGCACTTAGCCCCCAATATGGCACCATTCCTCAAGGTGACCATCTTTCTACCTGGGGGCAGGTTGACTACATTGGGCCACTTCCACCATGGAAGGGGCAGCAATTTTTAAAAACTGGAATAGACACATAATCTGGCTATGGGTTTGCATTTCTGGCACGCAAAGCTACTTCTAAAACTTCCATCTGTGGACTTACCAAATGTCTTATCTGCTGCCATGGCATTCCACACAGCATTGCTTCTGATCAAGGAACCCATTCCAGAGCAAATTATGTGCGGGAATGGGCACATGCCCATGGAATTCACTAGTCTTACCATGTTCCCCATCACCCTGAAGCAGCTGGATTGCTACAACCACCAAATGGCCTTAAAAAGACTCAATTGTGATGCCAAATAGTTGGCAATACATTACAGGGCTGGGCAATGTTCTCCAGGAGGCTGTGTATGCTCTGAATCAGCATCCTCTCTATGGTGCTGTTTCTCCCATAACCAGGATTCATGGGTACAGGAATCAAAGGGTGAAAATGGGAGTGGCACCACTCACTATTACCCCTAGTGACCCACTAGGAAATTTTTTTTTTTCTGTCCCTGCAACCTTAAGCTCTGTGGATCTACAGGTTTTAGTCCCAAAAGAAGGAGTACTGTCACCAGGGAAGACAACAATGATTCCATTGAACTGGAAGTTAATACTGCCACCTGGCCACTTTGGGCTCTTCTTACCTGTGAATCAACAGGCAAAGAAGGGGTTACTGTACTGGCTGGGGTGATTGATCCTGACTATCAAGGCAAAATAGGACTACATCTACATAATTGGGATAAAGAAGATTTTGCCTGGAATGCAGGAGATCCTCTAGGGCATCTCCTAGTACTGCCATGCCCTGTGATTAAAGTCAATGGAAAATTGCAACAAACAAGTTCAAGCACGACTAACAATGGCCCAGAATCTTCGGGAATGAAAGTATGGTTCACCCTACCAGGCAAAGAACCACTGCCAGCTGAAGTGCTTGCTGAAGGTAATGGGAACATGGAATTGGTAGTAGAAGAAGATAGTGATAAATATGATGTACGACCACGTGACCAGTTACAGAAATGAGGACTGTAATAGTCATGAACCCTTCTCCTTGTTTCGTTATTAGTATGATTGTATACGTACACAAAACAAATTTCTCATTTTCTTCCCAACCTTTTCCCCATCATATGAAAAGTTGTATTAATTTTGCGTCATAATATGTAAAGACATCAATTTTAAGAAAGAATATTACCCAAGGACTTGCACCTTATACTGTGGGGAATTAATACGTTTCCGGTTGTACACAGAGGAGTTGAACATTGTTAGGTGGAAATATATATGTATGCTTGTCTGTTATTGTTTTTACTTAGAGACTAAGTATGGTTTTGTGCAATATGGTTGCCAAGTTGACAAGGGGTGGTCTGTAATGGTTAGACTAATGTGTCAACTCGGCCAGGTAATTGTGTCCAGGTGGTAGGTCCAGCAAGCACTGGGCTAATTGTAATACAAGAGCATTTATGGACTTTGATCACCAGTGAGTTTACTGCATGGATGGCTGATTACATCTGCATTAATCATGGAGATTGCATCAGCAATGGGTGATGCTTTTATCCAATCAGTTGAATGCCTTAAAAGGGGAAGTGATTTCAACATTCAGAGAGAATTTCCCAGCTTGTCTTTGGGAAGCCAATATCTCCCAGAAACTCATCAAAGACCTTTCATCGGACTTTCATCAGAACCCCTGGCTTGCAGCCTGCCTGTGGAACATGGACTTGTGCATTCCTATGGTCGCATGAGAGACTCTTATAAAATCTCATATTATTGACAGATATCTCCTGTTGATTCTGTTTCCTGAAAGAATATGTAATTTTATGTTGAAAGCACTTTTGGTAGTCTGCTCAGGTGAAACATGGGATTGCTGTGAAATGAGACATATTGAATCTAACTTTTAATTTTATGGGGAAGAAACATGCAAATAAATGATTAGGAAGAATTTTTATTACATTTAAGATAGGATGAATCTTTCTATAGTACTGATATAAGTGACTGACAAATTCCAAATTTCATTATCCAGTGTAAGTCAGGAATAAATAATTATTTGACTAATGGGTATAATATTTCCATAATCAGTTCTTTAAAAAATAAAAATGAAAGAACTAGCTTACTATTGGACACTTTTAAAGACGAAGTTCTCTTTGTGCCTAAAACATGAGTTCTCTTCATTTTTGGAAGAACATTTGTCATATATATCGCTATGGCAGGTTTTAGAGAATCTGAGTTATAGGTGAAAGTGACAGTACAGTTGAGAACGTATGCAACGGATTTTATAATCTTGGCATTTTAAGTGTTTACTTACAGGCATCTCATGTGATTATACAAGTTTTATTCCATTTTCAAATTATCCTCTTAACAGTGTGGTTGACTATATGGAGAGAAAGGTTAATGTAGCTTAAGTGTTCCATTAAATGATAAATAAAGATAACTATTATAAGTTTAGAAGTGGAGTTGGAGAAGCTAGTTGTTTTTTATGCAACACTCTTCAGAAAGATCTATGGGTGGAAACCCCAACAATAGTCCATTGGATATTTATTTTCTTTTGTTTGTGTTTTGAGCTCATTTATAAGCATAGTATCTGAATTGGAAGACAGATGAGGTCAGGTTGAAATCTGTTGGCACAGGTATGTAGAGCATCCATCCACATGAGTGCTGATTTCACGTAGGTTGCTACAAAAGAACTAGAGAATAATAATAATATTTAGAGTAAAGTCATCAGTAATGGCCAATGAGGATGAAGATTCCCCTCTATATTTATACCTTTAAGGGAGAAGTGGTTACATGATGCTGAAAGCTTTATCTTAATGCTAGCTCTTACATGCTGTTTTAATTTGTGCATTCACTAAACTTTCAGTGAAATAGGTATAATAATATTTGTACTGACAACTTCACAGTAGTTTTGTGGGGATCAAATGGGAATTATGCAGAGAAAAAATCAGAAAGATTTATCATTGCACAACCTTATTAGATGACAAGAATGCCAATGAAGATGAAGATGGAATAAAAGAAGTAGGAGAAATTCAAATTTGCCAATAATCCAGGATTTTTCTACCTACAAAATTGACAATTTTTCCTGATAATTCTTTGTTCTGGGGGTGAGCATAATTACCCTGGTCTTTGTAGAATACAGCAACTCTGACCACTGCCTACTAGATACCAATTGTCTGTAGCTATGACAAATGCAATTATGATCCCAGACATTGTCAAATGTCTTCTGGAGAGTAAAACCATCTCCAAGTTGTCAACTATTGCATTAACTGAGATCTTATGTAATATGTATTAAGCACTCATTTGTATTGCCTGGTTTAATTTCTTATATGATTAATATAATCAATACAAGCTCAGATAGTTAAATTCACAAAATAAGGTAAAATACCTAAGTGACAGAATTAAAATTTCATCTAAGTTTTTAAACCAAATTCTGCAGTTTACTTGTGAAATATAGTAATGTCAACCCATCCTGATCCTGAAATACAATTAAAGGATATATTCTAATAATCTCTCCATGTCTTTCTCTGTCTTTCTTCTATCTATCTATCTATCTATCATCATCTATCTATCCATCTTCTATGTATGTGACTTAGTGTTTATATAATATATAAAGTGTAATTTTAATTTGTGCAATTTTATGAAAACACAATTGTACATACAAATTCTCAATTTGTACCTAGTAATTGAACATACTTTAAGTATTAAGATGGCTTTACATTAAAATACTAATTAAATGTTTAAAATTCTCATTTTTACAGGAATGTTTCATAAATACAAGCATTAATATTAAGGGCTTGGCCTAGTGACCTGTTTTCTTTTATTAGTCATAACCTATATACTTCAGAAATTTTTGTCATTTTGTCTGAGAAAGTAGCAAGCATATCTCAACTAATACCCCATATTACATTCTTTTTTGTCACTATTAGCTTGGAATTGGTTGAGGAAAGCTTTAGAGGAATGAGGATCTCATAGAGGATTATATTCATGGTAGCCTAAGAAAGGTAGGAACATCAGTATCTATACATTAACTTTGGTCATTAAAAATATTAAAACACTCAAGGAATTATGATAAAATATTTATCTTTGGTATTGCAGGCCATTTCAAGGTAGGGATTATTGATGTCTGAATGGTCATTGCCAAAAAGAAGGGATGCAGAATATCTTCTTAATCCTGGAAGACAGAAACCTGAATTAGGAATTAAAAAACATGAATTTATCCCTGACCTTGACACCAGGTCATTGTTCAGTTTTGACTAAATGATTTCAAATTTTAAGTTTTAATTTTCATCTGTGTAACAATGGGAATACATTTTAATTATTTTTACTAACAGAAATACAGTGTGGCATATATGACTTCACATTTGCAATTGTTAGAGATTTTGGCATGGGAATACAATTTTGGGGGAAAAAAGACAGTTTTATGAATTGAATTATGTCCTATATGGAAATATGTTCAAGTCCACACCCTTGGTCCCATGAATGTAACATCATTTGGCAATAGGATCTTTGAAGATGTTATTAAGATGGGGTCAAAATGGATGAAGGTGGGCTTTTAATCCAATACTACTATGAACATATCAGCAAAGGAAATTTCAGCAATAAAGAGAAGAGTGAAAGAAAGAGAGAGAGAGAAACATGTGATGAGGCAGAAACTGAGTTATGCCTCCACAGGACATGCAAAACCATGGATTGCTGGCTACTCACCAGAAGCCAGGGGAGGTATGGATTCTCCCCTTAAGACAAAGCATGGTTGGGGCAACAACTTAGACTAAGGCTTCTAGATTCCTTTACTGTGAGTCAATAAATTTCTGCTATTCAATCAAACCAGTCTATCATACTCTGTTACAACACCTCAAATTTAAACACGCAGCCATAGTAAAATGAAATTCAAATATTATTTGGCGGGGGAAGTTCTAAGATGAGGTCATTGGAGTATTCAAGCAGGGTACAGGTCTCTTAGAAAATAAGGGAAAAAATATAGAAAATGTCTGAGTGAACTGCTTTGGGTACCTGCACTCTAGGAGAATGCTGCATGTGTCACCTTGCATGGACTGGGGATGGATAGACAAAAAAGCCAAAAAGAAACTTTGAGTTGCTCCCTCTTCCCCAGTTGATAATGCTGCCCATCTCTTATGTTTGAAGTGAACAGTCTTGGTAAATATACAGCTGAGCAGCCAATCAAGAGAGCAATGGACATATTTCTCCACTCAAAGAGAGAGATTGCAGTTGAGAACTGAATGTGGTTTCTTTTCAGAGAGTTTAACCAACATAAACTGGTTTTGAATCAATTGTTCAGAAGAAATCAGTAGAATTTGAAGGCTTCCACTCCTGGAAAAGGTTTGCCAAACTGTGCCAGCTGCTTACAAGTAAGTTAAGGAAGACAAAGCTTATCTTTCCTGTTTCTTTTCCAGGTACACTTGATCTCATTTATACACCATTAGTGGCTTCCTGACCCTGTTTTGATAACTTAACCAGAGCAATCTTAACATTTTAGGAAAGAATTGAACCAAAAATCAAAGAAAACCTGTAAAGTAAATTCACAAAGCAAGAGAGATGAATTGATTAACAGAATAAAATCACCAAACACAATCAAATGACTATATATCAACAACAACAAAAAAATACAAACCATACTAAGAAACAGGAAGATATAGGCCAGCCAACAGAAATAAAATAAGAATCCAGACAAGACACATGATTTAAGACAACAAATCAAGTATGATCACAGAAATCTTGTTAATCAATTTAAAGAGTTGAAGGAAACTAAGACTAAAGATATAAAGGATAATAAGATGGCACTGTGTTAGTATAAAGAACAATATGAAAGTCAGCAAAGAAAAGTAACAGAACTTATGGGAAAGAAAGAAGCAATTAAGTGGCATATAATAGAAAACTTGATTTGGTTGAGGACATAATCAGTGAATTAGAAAGACACAGCTACTGGATCTTAAAACACAGAAGAAATGAAAGAGAAAAGAATGAAAAAAAATTGAACAGAGTCTTAGGGAATTGAGTGACAGCACAAAACACCCAAACTTACACTGTATAAGTGTTCCTGAAGGAGAAGAGGAAGAAAAAGAGAAAGAAAGTATATTTTAGGAAATGGCAAAAAATTTTTCAACCCTTATGAAAGACATGAATATCAATATTTAAGAACTACAACATACCCCAAAAAGAATAAATCTAAACAGACCTACTCTGAGATATCTATGACTTAGAATATCAAATGTGAGATATAAAGAGATGATTCTGAGTATATCAATGGAAAAGCAATGTATTCCTTACAAGGGAACCTAAATAAGTCCAAGGGTAAAACTCTATCAGAAATCATGGAAGGGAGAAGACAGTAGTATTATATATTTAAGTTAATGAAAGAAAGAAAAACTGCCAGACACAATTATTTATCTGGCAAAACTCTCTTTTATAAATGAAGGTGAAATTAAATTCTTCAAGACAAACAGAAAGTAAGACAGTTTTTCACTAAAGGACCAGGTTTACAAGAAATATTAAAGGGTGTGCTACAGCTTGAAATGAAAAGACAAGGCCAAGATGCTTGGAGAAGAGGGAATAAATGAAAATTATAAGTAAAGGTAACTGAAAGGGTTAAAAGACAGACAGCAGACAATAGTAAAATACAAAAATGGAATGCCAAGAGGTAAAATGAAAGATGTAAGTAATGGCTTTACAGTAATAACATTGACTGTTACTGGAGTGAAATCCCAAATCAAAAGACATAGAGTGACAGAATGGAAACAAAAATACAGGCCATGTGTCCACAGTCTACAAGAAATTCATCATAGATGCAAGGACACAATCAGCTGAAAGGAAAAGGATGGAAAAAGATATCCCACACATATAGTAATGAAAATATTCTGGCATAATGATACTAATAATCTCAATTACAAGAGATGGCAAAGGTCACTACTGTATTAATAAAGGGGACCTTTAACCAATAAGAAATAAAAATAATTAATATTTATGCACCTAACTTAGGTGCCCCAAAATACATGAGACACTTTTAAAACTGAAAGGAAAAATAAACATCACTACAATAGTATTTGGAGACCTCAATATACCACCCTCAGCATTGGATAGAACATCTACACAGAGGATAAATAAGAAAGAGAGAGCTTGAATAATATGATAAATGAACCATATCTAATAGACATTTATAGAACATTACACACTAAAAATTCATGATATAATGCTCAAGAGCTCATGGAACTTTCTCCATGATTAACCAGATATTACTTTGGAAATAGTATCAATAATTCAGGCTAATGTAAATTATGAATTATATATTTATTTACTATGATGTATTGTATACTGAATACTAAATGGCTTTTCAAGTAAAACTTTTCATTTTCCTTATTAGTTGTCATGAAATATTAGAAGCTACACAGTAGTAAAGAATTAAGTGACTCAACAGTGATGACTCAGGACACATCAACTTAATTATTTCAAATTTAGTTGGGTGTTTTAATATTTAAATTATTAAGTTTATTTTAAAATCAATTCTTAAATATTATTCAAGTAAAGAAAGCACATGTATTAAAATTCCACATTGCCTGGCAAAGTTGATATATGAAACTATACATCGCAGCCACGTAACATAATTCTACACATACACATCTATCTTATTACCAGAGGTAACAAATGTATATTATTTTATCTGTTTTTCCCACATGTTTACTTTTATGTTTTAAAAGAATATGGGTAATGCAGATTCCGATTTCCTTGACCATAGGCTTTTGTGGATGAGTTCTTCCTCAGGACCACCACCACCATATCTTCCCCCTAAATACTCTTTCCCATTTGTTCCATTTGGTTTGTGTGAGAATGAGGATGAGTGGTATTGTTATAGCTTTGCTCTGACTTTTAGAATTCATTGTTAATATAGGAAAATATAAAGTTATTGTGAAACCTGTTGATATTTGATTGCTTTTCTTTTGAATATCTCATAATATTCAGTTTAAAACAGATACTTAGATTTATCAAGAGAAAGTTTCCAAGATGGAATTTCTAAGTAAAAAAAATCAATACAATAGTATTCATTCATATTGTTATATTATTTGTATGTTGTTTGAATGTTGGTTCATATTATCAGTTCTGAGAAATAGTTTGACAATTTCATCTGTTCATTTTTTATGTTTTGGAAAATACCTAATCAACTGGTTGAAATAATGCATTGGTTTATGGATTTTCAAATATTGTTATCTTTTCTTTCTACTTCTTATTTTGTTTTACTTTCATGGAGTATCCTATGTTTATATATATAATTTTATAAAACATTGAATAAATAATTTATATTAAATATATATTTTAATTTTCAAGAACACTACCTTGTTCCCTGGTGCTGCTTTTGTAAAATACATAATATTTATTTTGTGGATTTAATATCCCTTTATGTGTCCCTGAAGATGTTGGTTTTATTTTCCAAAAAATATTTTTGTTTCCACATTTTCTTTTTCTTCTCAAATTTTCTTGAATGTGTATATTTTATTTCTCTCTTTCATGGTGGAGGCTTCCTCAAAAGTCTTCTAATACTTTATCAAGAAAAATATTTTAATAATAGGATGACTGGCTCACCCCAGTTTGTTTAGGGCTTTAACAATTTTGAAATTGAAAGCCAAATATCATAGGAACCCTATTAGTCTTAGACAAACTAGGATGGTTGATGTCAAAGTTGATGTACTTATTCTTACAGAGTATATTTCTACACCCTCACAAATTCTTAGGATTTGAAATTTTCTTGCCCCTAATTGAATCCTTCATCCATCCATATACCATTTTCAAAATATACTGTAATCCCTCATCCAAACATTCTTCTTCTCTTGTTCCTTTTATTCTATTGAGATAATAATTAAGATCATAGTTTATCCCATTTCCTTCACTTTTGTTTTGTTTTCAGATAATAGGATGATAAATAGTTGAGATCAAACTCAAATTTTTACTTCTCACTGTCACAAACTTAAAAAATTTACTTTTGCACACAGACACAGGAAACACACATATAGACATAAGTAAAGGAAGGGGCCTTAAAATATTTAAATGTTTTTTCTCATATATTGTGATGCCTGTGCTGAGTTATGGGTGCTGCAATGCATGTGCCTTAGAGCAGATCTGGTGAAAATTCTGTTTTATCAATAGTAAGCAATTGAGTTATGATGTTAAAAAGAACAAATAAAGGAGGAATCTAAAATTGAGTATGATTTTGCAATTGATAATAATAGGCAACAAATGCTTGTATATTTCTTACCCTAAACCAAATATTGATAAGTGATTTTTCGGATAGCATGTTTGGTAGAGTGATTTCAAGAAGTAAGTGTGGCTACTCAACATGAGACAAAAGTGTTGCAGCCACTCATGTATGGTTAGGAGATGAGCAAATATTAAAATCCTGCAAATGTAACAAAATAATCTGCTTTATATAACTAAACTTATTCATATAGTGGATCAGTCATTTATTAATTAGAAGTCATATGCAACTTGTACACAAGGTGTTTAAGTATGTTTGACCTTCTCAACACGTGAATTTATGAAGGGCACAGAAACATCCATATACTCTTAGTTGTTAATGTATATTTTTTATTATTATTTCTTGGTTACAAAATATTTTGGAGGTAAATGTTTGTCATATTTCCTCTTATCTCTGTGTAATGGAGTGATGTTTCTTATTCAAATTAGGTATATTTGATTATTCAGTTAATGAGTTGTATACTTTCCTATAAAACCTTTAGTTGGATTAATTACAGAAATTTTTTTAAAAGTTGGTAAACAATTCACTCTTCTTTAGTTGCCTTGGATATACTTGTCTGTTCTTAAAGGATAAAACAATGAATAGACCATTGGGGCAATATATTCAAACATCAAATGATTTCTTCTTTATTGGGATTGTTTGCACCAAAAATAATTGGCCTGTTCCTTTTCACTTTAATCATTCACATTTTCCTAATGGCTCTCATCAGAAACCTCTCCATTCTCTTCCTCATCCTTTTATATACCAATCTCTACCTTTCATGTATTTCTTAATTACTCAGCTCTCACTGGTTGACCTACATTACATCTCCACCATTTTTCTTGAGATGCCTTCCAGTTATCTATTTGGCAACAAGTCTATCTCCTTCATTGGGTGTGAGATTGAGAATTTCCTTTCCTTTACATTAGAATTTGCTGAAGATCTGCTCTTGACATCAATGGCCTATGACCATTTTGTGCTTATTGGCTTTCCTTGGCAGTATTGTATTTGTATGATCAAAAGAATGTGTGTTCAGATGATCACAGAATTTTGGATATTGGGCTCTATAAAAACCTTGCCCATACCGTATATGTACTCCATTTCCCTTATTGATATACTAGCCATGATAACTCTGGCATTCATGGTGACCTCAGTATATGAGTACACAGGTTTTGTAAGTACTACCATCTTCCTCATGTTTCCTTTCCTTGATATTACATGTGCCTGTGGCTGGATTCTCCTTAATTTTCACTGCATGCTGTCAGTGGAAGGGAAGATCAACATATTGTACCCACATCACAGTGGTGACTTTCAACTATGGACTATTTGCATATACCTATCTACACCTGAGATCCTTCCTATGCCTAACAGAGCACAAGGTTTTAATTGTGATCTACGCCATCCTTATCCCCATGCTCTGCCCTGTTATTTCAGCCAAGAAACAATGGCTAGTAGGGGGCCTGATAAAAGTGGCTCAGAGAAACTGTTCTGTTAAAAGGTAGACAAAGTTTCTCCATTAATCCCCAAAGTGTAGGTGCATGAAATTCAGTCATATATAAATATTAAGAAATATTCTATTTGATGTATATGGGCAGACAAAAAATTAATTTAAATGATATCAAAATAAAATTCAAGGGAAGCAGATGTGGCTTAAGCAATTGTGCTCCCACCTACCAAATGGGAAGTCCATGGTTTGGTTCCTGGTGCTTCCTAAAGAAGACAGTGAGCTGGCACCACTGGCAGGCATGGCAAGCTGACCTATCACAATGACACAAGAAACACAAGAAGAAAAACATAATGATGAGAAGTTGATGTGGTTCAAGTGAGTGGGTTCCCATCTATCATATAGGAGGTCCAGGGTTCTATTTCCAGGACCTCCTGGTGAAGGGAAGTTGGCCCATGCTGTGAGCTGTCCTGAGTGGAGAGCTGGCCCATATGGAGTGCTGGCCCATTCAGGAGTGCGGGCCCATGAAGGAATGCTGGCCCACATGGAGAGCTGGTGCAGAAGGATGATGCAACAAAAAGAGACACAGAGGAGAGACAATAAGAGACACAGCACACCAGGGACCTACTGTGGCACAAGGGATTGAGTGCCTCTCTCCTACTCTGGAAGGTCCCAGGGTCAGTTCCTGGTACTGCCTAAAGAGAAGGCAAGGAGACACAGAAGAACACAGAGCAAATGGACACAGAAAGCACACAATGGGCGGGGGTGGGGATAAATAAATAAATATTAAAAAAAATAATGAGAAACACAACAAATCAGGGAGCAGAAGTTCCTGCTGCCTCCTAAAGAGGACAAGCAAGATGGTGAGCTGGTAAGACTGGCAGGGATGGCAAGTTAATGTGCCAAGATGATGTAACAAGAGACAGAAGAGGAAAAACATAATGAGAGACACAACAAAAGCAAGGAATAGAGGTGGCTTTAGTGATTAGTTGCCTCCCTCCTACATCAGAGATCCTGGGTTCGGTTCCCAATGTCTCCTAATAAACAAAGAAAATTAACAAACAAAGCAAGCACAAACAATGAAGGGGGGGAGAGATAAACAAATACCAATAATTTTTAAATGGAGTATGAATAAGTCAGTTATATATTCTCACATCTTAATTTGTGTTTGCTTTGTACTTATTTTCCCATCAATAGAAAAGTCATATGTATTTCACTAACTTGTGGGAAATGAGAATGTTTTAGTAGTATGTAAAAATGAAAATAGGAACCACTTAACTTTGAGTTATCAGTCAACATAGCAGTTCTACTAACTGTAGTTTATCTCTTATTATCTTTAAAATTGGGTAGTGTATTTGTCAGCCAAAGGGTGCCAATGCCAAATACCAGAAATCTGTTGGGTTTTATAAAAGGTATTTGTTTGAGGTCAAAACTTATAGTCACAAGACCCTAAAGAGTCCAACTCAAGATACCATAAGAGGTACTTCTCACCCAGAGTCTGTTGTCACATTTTGACACAAGATGGTGGGTGGTGTCTGTGAGGGTTATGTCTTCCTTTTCCTCCCAAGTCTCCTTGGTACCAGCTGCTTCTAATCACAGTTGAAGGTTGGGACAAGTCTTATCTCTCTCCTGGGGCTCATTTCTCTTGAGAATCAGCTGATCTTCTCTCTCCATAAGGTCAGCTGTAAACTGCCAGGTGAATGGCTTGTCTCTCTTCCTGGGGCCTTTGCTGTGTCTAATGAAACGTTCTCTCTTTCCTCACATATCTGCTTCTCTGTGTGCTTACTTCCTAGGTTCCAGGATCAAACGCTAACTTTCTCCTCTGCCATGACTTTTTCTCTGTGAGTCTCGCCCACCAAGGGGATGGGGACTCAATGTCTTACTGATGTGGCCCAATCAAAGCCTCAATCGTTATTTAATCAAGTAGAAGTGAAACCTCTGAATCTAATTCAATCTAATATGCCTAGAGGAACAGACCAGACCACAAATATAACCCAATAAATACTTTTGCAATTCATAAAAAATATCGAACTGCTACAGGTAGCAATAATTTTACCAAAAAGACAGGACAACTTAAAATAGTTGTGGACCTAACCACAGTACCCCAAAATACATGAGGCAAACACTGGCAAAATTATGGGGAGGAATATTCACTTCCATAATCACAGTGGTTGACTTCAATACAACACTCTCAGCAATAGACAGAACATCTCAACAGAGGCTCAATAAAGAAAAAGGGACCTTGAATAATATATTAGAGGAAAGAGACATGATGGATATAAACAGAACTTTGCACTCCAAAATTGCAAGATTTGCAGCCTTCTTGAGTGCTCATGGATCTTTCTGCAGTATAGACCAAATCCTGGTTAATAGAACAAGTCTCAACAAATTTAGTAAGAATGAATTTATACAAGAACTATTTCTGTCCACAATAAAATGAACCTGGAAATCAATAATAGGTAGAGAACTGAAAAATTAAAAAATATGTAGAATTTGAACAACACAGTCAAACAATCAGTGGCTTAAAGAGGAAATTGCAAGATAATTCAGTAAATATCTTGAAGTCAATGAAAATGAGAACACAACGTATCAAAACTTATGGTTTTGATGGAATGTTGTGATGTCAGTGCTGAGAGGAAAATTTCTAGCCCTAAATTCCAAAATTAAAAATGAAGAGAGAATTAAATCAAAGACCTAACTACACATATGGAAGAATTAGATTAAAAAAGCAATTAATCCCTAAGAAAGCAGAAAGGAAGAAAAAACAAAGATTAGAGCAGAGAAAGATACACAGCAAGATGGCATCAGTTTAAGTGGGCACTCACCAACTAGCTTACAAAAAATGGCTGAGTGGAGATAAGATCCTGTCTGAGTGAGCTGTTCTTGGGGCCCACAGAATGGGAACCTTTGGGACATCAATCTGGATGGAACTGGATAAAGACAAATTGCTCAAGGTAAAACTGTGAGTTTTTAGCTCCGTGGCTGGAAACCACAGACAGCTAAGGCCCACCCTTAAGACGAAAAGCCACAGCAAGCCTCAACTCAGGCAGGCCACCCAGGAGAAGGGAGCACTCCCTGAGAATGGAAGGGTTCTGGCAAAGAGCAGAGAGGTATTTCCTTTCTGTGGTTTGGTTGCTTGGTCCTTTGAGCTTTGGGGAGCATACCAGCAAGCTTGAGGCGACACCAAGCAGAGGGGAGAGGTGAATCTGTTGAGGCAGCCTGATATACCTAACTGCCCTGGGATAAAGAAACTTGGCCTGTGAGAAGGCAGAGTCAGGCAATTGACTAGTCCTGTGCTGAAAACTATCAAAATTTCAACTCCCCAAAGGGAGGTAGGCAGTAGAAAGCACTTAGTAAGCTTCCAAGAACCTATTTAGGGTCCCATGTGAGAAGGGGGTGGTCTAGAAGAGGGTTGAGAGTCATTTCACTGTGGTGAATTCAGTCAGCAGGGTCCCATTTGAATTTCAAAAGGGAACTCAACCTGACTGGGAGAGGGAAGGTGGCATCTGCTCATACAGCCTGTTGAGTCCTGCTGCCCTGGGACAGTCAAACCTGCCCAAGAAAATGTGACTGAATAGCTTTCTGAAGAACTGACTGACCCAATGAGAAAGTTTAGCTCAGTGGAGGAGTTTCTGCCTTGAATATATGAGGTGCCTAGTTTGATTCTGGCCTCCTCTTAGAGTAGCAATCCACTGGGATATCAAACATCCAGCTGATATTTTAGGACAGGGAAAAAATAGACATTATTTTTTTATTAGTTTCCCTTGGGTCCCTTATTTTTCCTAAAAAAGGGTTACTTTTTAAAAAAAATTAGCTTAGTTTACTCACTAAAACCCACTTCAAAACCTGCATAGAGAAAGCTGCAGGGTAATTGATTGATGAACACTGGCAGCCTGAGAAGCTCCACAGGGGCCTAAGAAGGAATGCTGTTCTTCCTTAGTTTTTGTTTGACTGCTTGCTTGTGTGTTTGTTTGGTTTTTTGAGTTCCTGTTTTTCTTTCATCTTTCCAGCACACCCTTTTTAAAAATTATTTGCTGCTAAGTTGTTTCTTCTTTGCTGTAGTCCCTCTTACTTGATTTCCAATTTTCTGTGTACACTGATTATGTCTACTCACACTATTACTTTTCCTTCTTTCAACTTTCTATCTTCCACTTTCTGTTGTTGTTCTTGCATTACACTTTTTTTCTTTATACCTCATTTTTTTTCTGTTTTTTATTTCTAACTCACCTATTCTGTTTACTTTCTTATATTAACTTTTTTCTTTTTGTCCTTTCTTTTCTCTTTCTCTCTCTGCTCATCATTCTGGCCTTTTAATTCATTCTATATTTCTCTATTTGGTTTTCCATTTCATTGTAGGCACTGCATTATTTTATTCCTATTACTCTACACTGCTTACATGAGTTAAATATTCATTTTACTAAGACTTATATGGTTCTTCTAAATTTTACTATTATTATAACTATTATCCTTTTTCTTTTCTTACCTCTTCTGCTTTCTCTGGCCCTAATCTTTTTCCTTCAAGGGAACATAGAAAACAGCAAGGAAATCGAACATGAAGAATAAACTGTCAAAGAGAAAAATTAACACACACAAAAACAGCAGCTAAATAAAACTCTAGAATAAAGAGTGAAGCAAATCAACTGAATAAACCCATCAAGATAAAAAGATGACCAGATAACAACAAAAAATTACAAACAATACTAAGAAACAGGAAGACATGACCCAGTCCAATGAACAAACTGAAAACCAGAAAGAGATGTAAAACATGGAACAAATAATCAAAGGTGCTCAAACAAATATCATGGGCCAACTTAATGAAGTGAAGGAAGAGAATAAGGATATTAAGATGACGCTGGAAGAACATATTGAAGAAAGTATAAACATACATAAAAAGATAGCAGATATGATAGTGATAAATGGCACAATCCAAGAAATCAAAAAGACTCTAGAAGCACACAACAGGAGATGTGAACAGGCAGAGGAAAGAATTAGTGATGTGGAAGAAAGTACATTTGAAATCAAACAGATAGTAGAAAAGATAGATAAAAAGTTAGAAAAAATCCAGCAGGGAATTAGGGATCTGAATGACAACACAAAATGGACAAACATATGCATTATATGCATTCCAGTGGGAGAAGAGAAGGGAAATGGGACAGAAGAAGTGTTGAAGGATATAATGGCTGAAAATTTCTCAACCTTAAAGAAGAAGATGGATTTATATGTCCAGGAAGAACAGAGCACCCCAAAGAGTATATATCCCAACAGGACAACACCAAGACATAAACTTGTCAAACTGTCCAATGCTCAAGACAAAGAGAAGATACTGAAGTCAGCAAGAGAAAAGAGAACTGTCACATACAAGGGAAGCTCAATAAGATTAAGTGCTGATTTCTCATCTGAAACCATGTAAGCAAGAAGGCAGTGGTATGATATAGTCAAGGTACTAAAAGAAAAAACTTCTGGCCAAAAATTCTCTATCCATTAAAGCTGGCATACAAAATGATGGAGAGTTCAAAATATTCACAGATAAACCGAAATTAAGATAATATCCCAATAAGAAACCTGCCCTTCAGGAAATACCAAAGGGTGTTCTGCAGGTTGAAAGTTAAAAACAGGAAAGAAAAGTGGGAGGCATGTGTAAGAACAATTAAAATGGTAAAAAGAAAATAGAAACAACATATGACATACATAAATACAAAAAAAAATATGGCTAAGGTTAATAATTCCTTGAGAGTAATAACACTGAATGTTAATAGATTAAACTCACCAGGCAAGAGAAACAAATTGGCAGAATGGATAAAGGAATATGACCTATCTACATGCCCTCTACAAGAAACCCGCCTTAGAACCAGGAATTCAAGGAGGCTGAAAATGAATGGCTGGAAAACAATTTTACAATCAAACAGTAAACAAAAAAAGAGCAGGTGTAGCTATACTAATACTGGACAAAAGAGACTTGAAATGCAAAACTACTGTGAGAGACAAAGATAGACACTACATATTAGTAAAACTCTAATCTTACAGGAGGAAAGAACAATCATAAACATTTATGCACCTAACCAGGCTTCCTCAAAATATATGATGAGGCAAACATTGGAAAAACTAAGTGGAGAAATAGATGTTCCTATAATTATAATGGGGGACTATAATACACCATTATTATAATTGGACAGAACATCTCAACAGAGAATCAATAAAGAAACAAAATTTCTGAATAAAACGTTAGAGGATCTGGACCTAATAGTTATATACAGAACACTACATCCAAATACAGGGAGATATACATTTTTCTCCAGGGCACATGGATCATTCTCCAAGATAGACTAAATTCTAGGCCACAGAAAAATACTCAATGAACTCTGAAAGACTGAAATTGTACAGAGTAATTTCTTTGATCACAATGGATTAAAGCTAGAAAATATTAAGGGCCAGAGAGCCAGATAAGCACCAAGATATGGAAGTTAAAGAATTCAGTCTTAGACAAACAGTGGATGAAGGAGGAAATTTTAAAAGAAATCAGTAACTGAATTGAAATGAATGAAAATGACAACACAACATATCAAAATCTATTGGATGCAGCAAAAGCAGTACTGAGAGGGAAATTCATAGCAGTTCATGCATGTATCAAAAAAGAAGAAAGAGCTAAAATCAAAGACCTAACTGCATACCTGGAGGAATGAGAAAAAGAACAACAAACCAACCTGAAAGGAAGTAGAAACAAGGAAATAACAAAGATTAGAGCATAAATAAATGAAATAGAAAATAAGAAAGCACTAGAAAAAATAAACAAAACCAAAAGCTCATTCTTTGAGAAGATCAATAAAATGGACAAATCCTTAGCAAGACTAACAAAGAAAAAAAGAGAGAAGATGCAAATACATAAAATAAGAAATGACTAAGGAGATCTCACAACTGACTCCACAGATATAAAGAGTGTCATAAGAGGATACTTTCAAAAATTATTTGCCAAGAAGAAGGGTAATTTACAGAAAATGGACAAATTCCTAGAATCACACATTCAGCCTACATTGACAAAGGAAGAAATTGATGACCACAACAGACCAATCACAAGTAAAGAGATGGAATCAGTCATCAAAAACCTCCTAACTAAGAAGAGCCCAGGACCAGATGGCTTCACAAGTGAATTCTACCAAACATTCTGGAAAGAATTAATACAAATCTCTCTTAATCTCTTCCAAAAAATAGAAGTAGAGGGAACAATGCCTAATTCATTCTATGATGCCAAAATTACTCTAATACCAAAGCCAAACAAAGATGCCACAAGAAAGGAAAATTACAGACCAATCTATCTAATGAAACTAGATGTTAAAATTCTCAACAAAATACTTGCTAACTGTATTCAACAACATGTCAAACGAATTATACACCATGACCAAGAGGGTTTCATCCAATGTGTGCAAGGATGGTTCAACATAAAAAAATCAATCAATGTAATACACCACATTACACATAGACTGAAAGAAAATAAATCACATGATCATCTCTATAGATGCAGAAAAAGCATTCAACAAAATACATCACCCTTTCCTGTCAAAAACACTGCAAAAGATAGAAATAGAGGGAAACTTTCAGAACATGACCTCTCTGATTTGAATTAAGCAAACCATGCTGATGCAGAGAGGTAAAGTCTGGAAGATATGTTTACAGGAAATAGGAAGGGAAAAGAAGGTTGTGAGCCAATGCCCATATGGGAGAAATCTATGATAAGGTGTAAGTGAGTAGTTGTGCAGTGAAGAGATATGACAGGTGTGTAGGGATACAATTCGGTTGGTTGGTGCAAGCTTAACAGAGGGGTAGGGTGGGGAGGATGGTTTGGATGGTCCAAGGAACTGGGAGGAGGTTGGTGGATGGAATAGTTGAACACGGGATAGGTGAGTACATGGGTGAAACTATAATGTTGAGAAAACTCTTTGGCAATATGACTAGGGAGTGTTATTGGTTTAGGGTGTTGTGTGGGGTGTCATTTGGGAGAGCATACACCTGGAACAATCTTCTAGAGAATGTCTTAGTGATTATTTTGTCATAGTGTGCTGTATCAGTGTGGGGAGGCCAACATAATGTGTGGGGAAGAGTTGGAATCCCCTGCTGGGGAGGCCCAATATGTACTCAAACAGAGGGCATTGTCTCTTGAGAGCATGGGCAGTTCCTAATAGGGGAGGTCCGACTAATTTGTCCATACTTGTTGCAAGTATCTATGAATATTGTCCTGCAAGAAGTGAAGCCTGATGGTCACCATGGGTCCTGAGGGGAGGGGGAGAGAGTAATAGAAGACATTGAAAAGGTGGTATTTGGAAGTGTTCTGCATGTTCATGAAATGATGGATACAGGCCATGTTAAATTTCATCAAAAATTATAAAAGTGTATGGTCTAAAATGTAAACCATAATGAAAACCATTGACCATGGTTGGTAGCTACATTTCAATATTTATACATCATTTTTTAACAAATGTAAAATCCACATGTAAAAAGATTAATAAGGAAGGGGGAAAAGGTGGAGGGTGTTGGGTATTTGGAAGTCCCTTATATTGTGTATGCAACTATACTGCGACCTAAAATTTCTCTGAAGACAATATAAAAAAAAATTAAGACAGTGGGGAAGTAATGGAAGAAAATGCCACTGTACATATAAGACAACTGATATTACAGTGGTGAAAGATAAAATGTCAAAAAATAATGTTTTTTATTTTATTTTATGTTTTGAGGTTTTTCATTTTTTTAATATCCCATTTTTTTACTTTATTTTAGTTTCTCTAAATTATTATGTATTTTATTTCTTATGTTTAAACCTATCATTATTATTTCATTTTCCTGGTAATCAAATTTGGTAATATTCTAGGCTTCATTTTTGAAAGGGTTTTGGATCACAGAAGGGTTAAAACTATGGTAGAGGAGGCTCAAAGGGTGGGATGTCAGTAATGGGGGATACATGGGAGGAAGTTCACCTGGGCATATATATAAGGTATATAAATATGTTCAAATGTTCATGGGGCATTGCCACAATGAGTAAAGAGTCACACAAAAAAAGAAAGATTATTGAATTCCCATCCTGGGGAGCTATGCCACATTTTCTAATGGAACAGCAATAATCCCGCAAGTACAGGGTCAATGACTAGTGAGAAAGATGGCCCATTGATGGGCCTTTGATATTGATGACTATGCTTATAAGCCTTATGCTGTTGAATTTGCAACTTAGCCTAATATTGTAGAATGCCTAAGAGTTACCTCCTAAGAAACTTCTTGTTGCACAAATGTGGCCTCTCTCTAAGCCAAACTTAGCATATAAATGCATTACCTTCCTCCCAGTGAGGGACATGACTCTGGGGATGAGCCTCCCTGGCACTGAGGAATTATGACCAAGCAAAGGCTGGTGATACAACTAGAAAAAACTTGAATAAAAGTGTGAAAATGTAATGAGAAATGAGTGTATATGACTAAGAGACTTCAAAGTGAGCCGGGAGGTCATCAGAGAGGTAATGCTTATGTATGTCTCAGAAGGATCTCATAGATGGCCAAGGTAGATACTACCCCAAATAGTGGGGCTTCTGGGGGTTCTGGAGACACACAGGTCCTATGGTCATGACAGATAACTCTGGAATTTTGTGCCTAGCAACTTGCCCTACTATGGTGTTTGTGCTCCCGAGTGTGACAGAGTTGGGCTCAGATGTGACTTCTCTACACATGAATCTTCTCTTCCTTTTATATGAACATATAGTTGGTGCTGGATTTGAAAGGTTTATGTCAAAGAGGCTTTAATCTCTGGAGTGTCCATGTGCCAGCTGGGCCCTGAGCCTCATCAAAGTTGATACACCTATTCTCCAATTCATTGGACTCATCCAGGACAACTAAGAAGGAGGTGAGGATGGACAACCACCACACCAAGGAACTGAGAGTGTCTAAAACTGCAAACAAGAGAGTCCCATCCATCTGCCCCATGGGATCAAAGCCTCCTCTCAATTAGAGGTGGAGTGGGCATCACCATCCCACAGTCTTCAGGATTGGGGAATGAACTATGGACTAAAGTATTCAACTATAGACATATTGTGATTCTAGCAATGGAAGAAATTATATCATTCATGTGGAAGCAGTGTCCACTAGAGGTTCTGAGGGCAGGGAGAGGGAAATACAGGTGAAATATGGGGACATTTTGGGGACTTGGGAATTTTCCTGAATGACAGTACAAGGACAGATACAGGCCATTACATATCTTGCCATAACCTGCAAAATTGTGTGGGATAGGGTGTAAACTACAATGTAAACTATAACTCATGCTTTGTGGTAATCCTCTGAAATGTTTTCCTCAATTTCAATGAATATACCACACTAATGAAAGATGTTGTTAAAGTGAGAAAGCGTGGGAGGTGTAGGAAGCAAGGCAAGTGGGAATCCCCGATATTTTTATGTAACAATGCAATCTAAATACCTTTTAAAAATAGAAATATATTTAAAAAATAAAGATTAGAACAGAATTAAATGAAATTGAATACAAATAACAGAATTAACAAAACCAAAAGCTATTTTTGAGAATAATAATAAAATTGACAATCCCTTGGCTACACTAACAAAGAAAAAAAGTGATGATGCATTGAAATAAAATGAGAAATGAGCAAGTGGGCAACACCAATGACCTCACAGAAATAAAGGAATACAAAGAGCATATGATGAAAAACTGTATGCCAACAAGTTGAACAACCTAGATGAAATGAATGAATTTTGAGGGACACATGAGCAACCTACAATGTAGAAAGAAGAAATAGAAGACCTCAACTGACCAAACACAAATAATAATATTGAATCACTCTTCAAAATCCTTCCAACAGGGCAGGCTGCAGGGTGATATGCTGATGAATAAAGATAGCAGGAATAGCTCCCTAAGGGCATAAGAGGGAAGGCTGGTTATCTTGAGTTGTTTTTTGTTGCTGTTTTGTTTATTGTTTACTGTCTTTTCCACTTCTTTGTTCCCTTATTTCTTTTCCTTATCAATTCTAGCTACTTTATTCATTTTCTTTCCTTCATTTTCCCACGTTCTGTCTTCTGCTACTTTCTTTCATTACACCTCTTATTGTCTGGTCTTCATTTTTTCCCTCTTTTTCTCTTTTATTCTCTTCTCATATTCCCCAACTTTTAATTCATTCTATTTTTTCTCTATTTTGTTTATTGTTTCAATTTTTCTATTCCACCTTTTTTTATTCTTATCCCTTTGTATTTGTAATGATGTTTTACTCATATTATTTATTTTCCTAGCTCTTGTACAATTACTCTTCTACCTTTTATTAATATTATTATTCTGTTTCCTCTTCTTATCACTTTCCTTTTTCGTGTCCTAATATTTTTTTTTCTAGGGACCACAGATAACTGCAAGGATTTAGAATAAAATGATCCAAAGGACAAAAAGGAACCTTACCACACAGACACACACACACACACACACACACACACACAAACAATAAAATAAAACTCTAGAGTAAAGAAAGAAGGTAACAAACCAAATAAGTGCATCAAGATAAACAGAAGCCTAAACACCAACAAAAATTACAAGCTATACTAAGAAACAGAAAGATATGGCTCAGTCTGAAAAAACAAACTAAAAACTAGGATGAGTTGCAGAACATGGATCAACTAATAATAGATGTCCAAAAAAATTCATGAAACAACTTAATGAAGTGAAGGAAGAGATAAAGTATATTAGAAGAAACTGGGGCAGCATACTGAAGAAATTCTAAACATTCCTAAAGAGATAAAGGATTTGATGGTGATGAATGGCACAATGCAAGAAATTAAAAAATATGCTGGAAACCTATAACAGTAGAATTTGAATAGGCAGAGGAATAATGGATAAGGAAATATGACCCAGCTATATGCTGTCTACAAGAAACTCACTTTGTACACAGGGACACAAAGAGATTGCAAGTGAATTGTTGGAAAATAATTTTACATGCAAACAATAACCAAAAATGGGTTGGAGTAGGTATACTAAAAAGTCACAAAACAGTCTTTAAATGCAAAACTATTGTATGAGAAAAAAGACACTATATACTAACAAAAGGGGAAGACTATCAAGAAGAAAGTACAATCATAAATATTACTGCTTCTAAATGAGGCACAACAAAATATATGAAGCAAACATTGGAAAACTTAGTGGAGAATTAGATGACTCTACAATTATTGTGGGGGACTTTATTTCACCATTATCACCATTATATAGAACATCTCAACAGGGGGTCAATAAAGAAACAGAAACCTTGAATAATTTGTTAGAGGATCTAGATGTAATAGATATAAACAGAACATTACACTCAAATACAGTGAGATATGCATTCTTCTCGAGCACATGTCTCATTCTCCAGGATAGATGACATGCTAGGCCATAGAGCAACTCTTAATGAATTCAGAAAGTCTGAAATTATACAAAGTAATTCTCTTACCACAATGAAATGAAGCTGAAAATCAGTAAATAGCAGAGAACCAGATAAAATACAAAGATATGAAAGCTAAAGAGCACACTCTTAGGCAATCAGTGGGTCAAGGAATAAATTGCAAAAAAGAAATCAGTAACTACCTTGAAATGAATGAAAATGGCAAACAATATATCAAAACCTATTGGATGCAGCAAGAGCAGTGCTGAGAGGGAAATTCATTGTCCTAAATGCCTATATTAAAAACCAAGGAAGAGCTAAAATCTAATACTTACCTGCACAACTGGAAGAATTAGAAAAAGAACAACAAACTTAGCCCAAGTAACTAAAAAGAAGGAAATCACAAAGATTAGGGCAGAACTAAATGAAATTAAAAATAAGAAAGCACTAGAAAAAAATTAACAACACCAAAAGCTGGTTGTTTGATAAGATTAATAAAATTTACAAACCCGTGGCTAGATAAATAAAGAAAAAAATGGAGAATATGAAAATATTTACATTAAGAAATGAGCAAAGGGATATAACCACTGAACTCATAGAAATAAAGAGTATCATAAGAGGATATTTTGAAAAATTGTATGCCAACAATATGGATAATTTAGATGAAATGGACAAATTTCTAGAAACACACAAGCATCTTACATTAATGAAAGTATATATTGAACTCATCAGACCAATCACAATGAACAAGATTGAATTAATTATCAAAAACCTCACAACTAAGAAGTGTCCAGCACCAGATGTCTTCACAGGTGAATTGTACCACTCATTCTGGAAAGAACTAACACTAGTCCTGCTTAAAGTTTACCAGAAAGTAAAAGTGGGAGAAACATTGCCTAACTCATTCTATGATGCCAACATCACCCTAATACCAAAGCCAAATAAAGATGCCACAAGAGAGGAAAACTATAGACCAATTTCTCTAATGAAACTGGATGCTAAAATCCTCAATAAAGTTCTTTTTAATCATATTCAACAACACATCCAACAATTTATATACCATGACCAAGTGGGATACACCCTAGTATGCAAGAAGTTCAACATAAGAAAATCAATCAATATAGTACACCACATTAACAGGTTTTCAAAAATCACATGATCATCTCTATTGTGGCAGAAAAAAAATTCAACAAAAAACCACCCTTTCTGATAAAAACACATCAAAAGATAGGAATAGAAGGAAACTTACTCAACATGACAAAAGGTATATATGAGAAACCACCATTAACATCATATTCAATTGTGAAATGCTAAAGGATTTCCCTCTAAGAGCTGGAACAAGACAAGTCATTTGTCACCGCTCTAAATTAACATAGTGTTAGAAGTACTTGCTCACGCACTTAAGCAAGAAAAAAGGTATAAAATGCTTCCAACTGAAAAGGAAGAATTAAAAATTTCATTATTTGCAAATAACATGACCCTATAAATAGAAAGCCCTGAGAAAGCTACAACAAAGCTACTAGACCTGATAAATAAGTTCAGTAACGTGGCAAGATATAAGAGCAGAACACAAAAATCAGTAGCATTTCTGTACATAAATAATGACCAATCTGAAGAGAAGTCAAGAAAAAAATTCCATTTAAAATAGTAACTAAAATAATCATTTTATTCTTCCCAATTGAAAATATCATATCCCCAAAATAAACCTTAAAAATGTGTTATTTGGATCAAATTCCACAATGTTTATAGAACATTTGTGTAAGACTTAAAATATCTGCTGTATTCTGTTTTGCCATCTAGAAATATGATGCTTTTATTTCCCTCCCGTAGGAGGTGTTCAGGAAAAATGCAAACTCCTTGATGAATTTATATTGAGGAAATGCATAAATTTTATTGAATTTCTGATTTTATAGAAATATCAGAATTTCTAGCTCTATATTAATCATTGTCCACTACATTTCCTGGACCCAAGGATCACTGGCAGCCAGTCTTCAGGAAGATAACATTGCTTTCATGATGCCTGATGATATAAGTGGGACATTTTTGAAGCTTCAAACTGTAAACAAATAAACTACTATTGTTTAAACCTGAACCATTTCATCATGTTTCCTTTAAGCAGCCAGGAAATTAAAACAAGTGTTAAGAGAAGACTTTGCTGACTATAGTCATAGAACCTCCATAAAATTATATCACATTGTTTTGCTTGTTTATTTTGTAAGGTTTTTCATTACTTGGCATTTTTTTTTATTTGTTTATTTGTAAAGTCATTTTAAATGTGCAATTTCCCCTTCCATATCTAAGTTTCTGAAGAGCAGTTACTTGTCCTGATGGTTTATTTATGTAACTGTAAGAATTGAAAAAGGAACTAACAATATACACTCACTTAACAATTATAAGTGAATGAGTTATTTTATTGGTCTTAATATTGGAGCATCCAGACTTTGAATAAATATTTATGGATTAAAATGTTGAATTACTTATCTATTGATAGAATTTATTTTCTTGTATCTTAATTCTGACATTGAATGATATTAATAAGTAAGACTTTTTGAAAGTTAATACTATGCAATATTTATAAATATATTAATAATTTTTCTTTAAACAGTTAAAAGTCTACTACTGTATATCAAGCATTAGTCTATGTATTTTTCTTAAATAAATTATTTAATCCTGACAGCAACATTATTATTATTATTGTACCTATTACATATTATCATAGTCATAATAAGAATTAGCAGAAGATTGTATATATGCTCTCAGTCACATAGATATAATTTGTTCAATTACTTTTAATCCCTTGCTGCTTTTCTATTCTATACTCTCTGTTTTTTAAATATATCATAAGAATTGCAACTTTTTAAAGATTTTGATAAAATAAACAATATATTTTTCTCAGAGCAGGTGGCTTCAAAATAATACAGTATACTCTATATAAGCTTCTAGTTTAATAATTTTCTATTCAGGGTTTTTACATTTATTTTATGACATTTTTATAGAATGTATCTATTAAAAGACTTAAAGACAATAACACACATGCTTGCATTCATCAATGCACAAGTCCACTCATGAATTTCAGGGAATAAATTATAATGTTCTAGATTTCTGTGAAGATGTAATCAGAGGAGGTAGTCAGGGCTCAACTCACACACAAAAACAATGAAGAAATTTAGAAAGCTGTCTGAAGGAGCTGCTTGGGGATCTGAAGCCCAGGAGAATATTCTGGCTCCTTGAAAAGGGCAAGGGAGAGAGAAATGATTAAAAAGCCAAAACTGAAAGACTGAACTGCTAATCCCTTTGATTGGGAAAGGCAACCATGATCCCCCTTGAAAGCTAATGGCCTGGATAAACCCCATGGCTAAATGCAGACAACTGAGTGGAGAACAGGCACGTTCCTCCCTGGGAAGAGGAGGGGAGCACTGGAGGGTGGAGAATGGTTGATCTTCACTGATTTTGGCCAGCAGAATCAGCTTTGAATCTCAGCTCTGGCTAGATCAGAATAATGGGTAGATGGAGGATGAAAAAGGCTCCACCATGGAAAAATTTCCTGATGAATATCATCTGCTGGCTCATGGGGAAACTGCAAGGAGAAAAATTAAATTGAGGAATCTTTTGTCCTAGACCACATAGAGCAAATCTGCACCCTGTTAGTGAGTCCCTTCCCCTATTTGGATTACTTAAATTTAAAGACTTAGAATACATTGAACCAAAAATCAAAGAAGAATTGTGAAACAAAATTACTAGGCAATAGAGAAAAATTGATAATAAGTGTAAATTCAGCAATATATTCATATACCTAAACAGCAACAAAATATTACAGTTCATAATAAGAAACAGAAATAGATGGCCCAGTCAAAGAACAAACTGAAAAAACTTGATTAGATACAGGAATAAACAACTAACCAATGATTAGACATAGACATTGTTCAGTGGATTAGACAACTAATCAATGAAAATCACACAAATCTCCCAAACCTTATATAGGAATTGAAGGAAAATATGACTAAGTAGATAAAGGATATTAGGACACTAGGTGAGTATAAAGAACAATTTCAAAGCCTACCAAAAAGTAACAGAGCTTATCGGAATGAAACCCTAATGAATGATTTTAAAAATGTATTAGATAGTGAGCAGATGTGGCTCAAGCATTTGGGCACTGCCTCCTACTTGGAAGGTTCCAGGTTCCTTTTCCAGTCACTCCTAAATAAGATGAGCAGACACAATAAGCTGCTGCAACGAGCTCATGAAATAAGCTCATGCTATGAGCTGATGAAAGAACAGACACAATAAGCAGACACAACAAGCAGGGAGCAGATGTGTCTCAAGTGGTTAGGTACCCACTTCCCACATGGGAAATCCTAGGTTCAGTTCCTAGTTCCTCCTAAAGAAGATAAGCAGGCACAATGGATAGATACAATGAGTGGACACAATGAGCAGACACAATGAGCAGACAGAGCAAACAATGAGCACACCGATGAGGAAGCCATCTTGGGTAGATTCCTCAGAAGCATATAACAGCAAATTTGAATTTATGGAATACAGAATTAGTGAAATAGAGGACCAATCATTTGCACTTGAAAAGACAGAAGAGAAAGAATGGAAAAATGGACAATGGTCTCAGAAAACTGAATGACAACACGTAAGCACAAACATGCATTATCAGTGGCACAGAAGGCAAAGAGAATGGAAAAGGGGAAGAAAGAATTTTTGAGAAAAAAATGGACCACAAACTTCCCAAATCTTTTGAAAGTCATATATAAAAATATCCAAGAAAGAAAATGTACAGTAAACAGAATAATTCTGAATAGATCTCCTCTGAGACAATTACTATTCTGAAAAACAAAATACCAGAGAAAAAGGATTCTGAAAGCAGCAAGAGAAAAGCAATGCATTACAAAAAAGGGAGCCTTAATAAGACTAAGTGCCTATATCTCACAGGAAGCAATGGAGACAGGAAAAAAGTGATGTGATGTATTTAAGGTACTAAAAGAGAAATACTGCCAGCCAAGAATTCTTTATCCAACAAAGGGAACTTCAAAAATGAGAATGAGTTAAAGTCTTCACCTAAAAATAAACAAACAAAAAAGCTATAGTATGTTATCAAAAGGCCAGGTATAAAACAGGTACTAAATGTTATGCTACAGCCTGAAGGGAAAAAACAAAGGCAAAGGATTTGGAGGAGACAGTAAAAATAGAGGTTATATGTAAGGGCAACTTAAGGACTAAAAAGATAGACAATGATAAGCTATGAGAATGGAAATCCAAAGGATAAAATGGAAGAAGTAAGTAATGACTTTAGTTATAATTGAATTCCTCAACCAAAAGACCTAGAATGGCAGAATGAATAAAAAAGTATGGGCCATCTATATTCTGTCTACAAGAGATAGCATCAGATGTAAGGACACTATAAAGTTAAAATTGCAAAGTTTGGGAAAGTTATTCCACCAAAATAGTAACAATATAAAATCTAGAGTAATGATTTTAATATCAGAAATAATAAATTTTAAATGAAATATCCTTATAAGAGATGAAGAAGTTCAAGATATAATAATAAAAGGGGAAATTTACTAAGAAGAAATCACTATAATGAATACTTATACAACTATACTTGGTGCCCCAAGATACATGAAGCACTCACTCAGAAAACTGAAGGGAGAAATATATCTCTCTACAATAATAGGTGCAGACTATAATACAGCACTCTCAGTAATGGACAGAACATCTGGGGAGAGGATATACACAGAAACAGAGTTGAATAACATAAGTGAAGTAGACATAAAAGTCGTTTATAGAACATTGCACCCACAAACCACTCTTTTCAAGTACTCATGGATCTTTCTCTAGGAAAGGCCATATGCTGGGCCATAAGACAGGTCTCAATAAATTTAAAGAGACTGAATGTATCAGAGCACTTTTTATCATAATGGAATGCAACTGGAAAATAATGGACAGAAAGGAAAATTTGCAAATATATGGAGATTAAGCAACACACTCAATTAATAAAACGGTCAAAGAAAAATTGCAAGATAAATCAGTAAATATCTTTAGATGAATGAACATAATAACACAACATATCAAATTCTATAGGATACAGCAAAAGCAATGCTGAGAAGGAAATTTATAGCCCACAATGCTTACATTAAAAAAGAAGAAAGAGTGTAAATTGAAGATCTAATTGCATATCTGAATACACAATAAAAAAATAGCACACCACCCATAGCAAGACAAAGGAAAGAGAAAATAAAAATCATAGCAGATATAAATTAAATTGAAAACAGAAATCTACAGAGAATAAAAAATTGGAAAATTGGTTTTTTGAGAAGAACAACAAAATCAATCTTCTAGTTAGTTCTTAGCAAGCCTGTAAAAAGAGAGAGAGAGAGAAAATGGAAATAAAATATCAGAAATGAAAGGGGGACTTTACCACTGATTCTACAGAAATAAAAGAGATCATAAGAGATTACTATGAAAAACTGTACACCAAGAAACTAGACAATAGAGAAGAAATGGTCAAATTCCTGAAACACATGGAAAACCTACACTGACCCTACCAGAAACAGAGGACCTCAACAAACCAATGACAAGTAAAGAAATTGAAATACCATCAACACCTTCACCCAATGAAAAGCCCAGGACCAGATGGCTTCACAGGTGAATTCAACCAGATCATTCAAAGATAATATAATACCAATCTTTTTCAAACTCTTCCAAAAAATTAAATGGAAAGGAACAGTAGTACACTCATTCTATGATGCCAACATCACTTTAATACCCAAACCAGACAAAGATACTATGAAAAAGAAAATTACAAACCATTTTCTGTAATGAACATACACGCGGAAAAAAAAAACACGACAAAATACTTGCAAAGCAAACTGAATCCAAAAGCACATTAAAAGAATTGTACACCACAACCAAGTAAGTTTTTATCCCAGGCATACAAGGGTGATTCTACACAAGAAAAACAATCATTGTTACTAATGACATTAATAGATTGAAAAATAATAATCACATGATCACTTTGATTGATGCAGAAAAGGGATTTGATAAAATACAGCATCCTTTCTTAACTAAAAAAAAAAAAAATAACTCCAAGATATTGGAATAGAAGGAAGCTTCTCAACATGGAATAGTGCATTTAGGAAAAATTCACAGCTAACACTCTCCTCAATAGTTAAAATCTGAAAGCATTCCTAATGAGATTGGAAACAAGACAAGGATGCTAAGTGTTACCATTGTTATTAAATAGTGTGGTAAAATTCTAGCTAGAGCAATTAGGCAAGAAAAATAAATAAAAGGAACTGAAACTAAAAAGGAAGAATTCAAATTTTCACTATTTGCTAATGATATGATACTATATCTAAAAAATACCAAAAAATCCACAACAAAGCTACTATAACTAATAAGAGGAGTACATTAAAGTGGAGGGATATAAGATTAATACACAAAATTAGTAGCATTTCTATACACTAAATATAAGCATGGATGGGATGTTAGAATAAAAATTTCATTTTAAAGTGACTAAAATGGTGCAACTTCTGTGGACTAGAGTTTGGCAGTACCACAAGAAGCTGACTACAGAACTGCTGTATGATCCACCAATCCTGTGATGAGGAATATATTCAGAAGAACTGAAAGCAAGGAAATGAAGCGAAATTTGCACACCTATGTTCATAGCAGCATTAATCACAAATGCTAAAATATTGCTCCAGCCAAAGCATCCATCAACCTATGAATGTATTCTAAAAAGTGGTACACACAAACAATGGAATAGAATTCAACTGTGAGAAAAAAATGAAACTGAGACACATATGATAATATAGATGTACACTGAGGACATTATGTTGAGTGAAATAACCCCAACAGAAAATTGAAAATATTGTATGGTTTCTCTAATATAAGCTAAATAGGATGAGGAAACTCAAGGAAGTAAACTTTAGAGGATAGATTACTATGAGATAGAATGCGGGCTTCGGGTGGGAATGATGTTAATGCCTGGAAATTTTTTAATAAAGTTTATTGTTAAAGTTTGGCAATGAATTAAGTTGATGTAAACAGTGAGTATAACCAAAAATGCTCATCTATAAATGTGATTTTGGTTGAAAGAGTTAGTCTATGGATGTAAATGTCATTTGGAAGGATACTACAGAATAATCTAGGGAATGTATAACAGTGATTTTGGTGGTGGATGTAGATTGTGGTTAATAGAATACATATAAAACTGTTCCTCTTTTACAAAATTATATGAATATAGTGATATATCTGAAAAATTTTAACTCATATAAATGATGGATTTTAGTTAACATTAATATTGTAATATGTTTTCAACAATGGCAAATAAGATATTATATCAATTCACTTTTTATTTTTTTATTTTTGATGAAGTTTACATTACATAAATGTTACATCAAAAATATAGAAGATTTGCATATATCCCATAGCTCCCTCTCCCATGATTTCCTGCATTAGCAACATCTTTCATTAGAATGGTGTATTTTTTTTACAATTGATGGACACATATTGAAGCATTGCTACTAATAATGGTCTATAGTTAATATTATAGTTTAAACTTTACCCCACACAATTTTATGGACTTTGACGAATCGTATAATTGCTGTATCTGTCTTTGCAATGTCATTCAGAATAATTCCAATGTCCCAAAAATGCCCTCAGTTACAAATATTGTTCTCTCAACCTTCCCTGAAATCCTCTTGTGACCAGTCTTTATATCAAAGCTACAGTTGCATCCATTATCAGAAAATTAATAACTCTACTTAAGTCCATATTTGCATTCACCTCTGATGTTTGTTCTTTCTTCAAACTTGAGGAATTTGTGATGGTGACGCCCACTTTGGCTCCAAT
Organism: Cabassous unicinctus; assembly: GCA_029593785.1. NCBI lineage: Eukaryota > Metazoa > Chordata > Mammalia > Cingulata > Chlamyphoridae > Cabassous > Cabassous unicinctus. The sequence continues at coordinate 24,046 of JAQZBX010000425.1, read as the reverse complement.
TGAGAGGGGGCATAGATCCCACTGGGCAGATGGATGGAACTGCTTTGCATGCACTTGTAGATTCTCTGTTTTTTTTTTAGGGATGGGCATCATCCCTCATTATCCTTTTGTTAATTGTCCTGGGTGAGTCTGATGAACTGGAGAGTAGGCATTGGCTGCAACTCTGCTGAGATTCAGGACTTAACTATCATATGAATAGACAAAGGATTTAAGTCTCTGGGACATACATTTAATGGATATCATGCTAATTAAAGGTTCAAATAAAAGGGATAGAAGAATTATGTGTAGGGAAGAGATTCTGCTGTCACTTGCATAAGCGTGATCTCTGGAATGACCTTTAAATTTCTTACCACTAAAAACTCATTTGTATTTGATATTTCCCTGTTTTGATCTATGTCTTTTCCCAAATGCATGACTAGTTGGCCCTTAGTAATAATCCCTCATTGCCAGGGAGGTTAATCCCCAGGATTAATCCCATGCCAGAGGAAGGTAGTGAATTTATATGTGGAGTTTGGCTTAGAGAGAGGCCACATTGGAGCTACAGGGAGGCTTTCCAGAAGTAACTCTTAGGCAATATATAATGCTAAGATAAGTTACAAGTTCACCAGATAAGGTACATAATTGCAATCATCAATATCATGGGCTTGGCGTAATGATCTGTACTCTTTTCCTAGGAACTGCTCATTTACTGAGGGATTCTTGCTGCTCTATTACAGAATGTAGCAGAAATTCCCAAGATGTGAATTCAATATTCTTTGGGTTATTGTGTGGGTATTCTACTCATCAAGACAATGACCCATGATCACATGAAACATATATATATATATGCCATAAAGGCATGCTCCAAGGGCACCACTCCCACACACTCCCCCATCACTGACACAGCACATTGGTTATCCTCACCTGCTAGAGTTCTGACCCTTCTGTGTTCCAAAATTTCCCCAAAAACAAAGCCAAAAAGTAAATAAATAAATAATAAAATATAATAATAATAATAACTGTAAATTACATAAAATTAAATTAAAAATAAAATTAAAAAATAATAAGGTGAAATAAAAAAATCAATATGTCTTTCATTACCATAAGATCTGTTTTCATTATGTCAGTGAAACTTAACTCCAAGTTTTCCCCCACTTTTTTTTGTTTTGTTTTTTGTTTTTGCTTTATCTTCAAAGAAACTTTATGTTACAGAAAAGTCACATAGAAAATATAAATGATTCCCCTATAATGAAATTCCTCCTCCTTTTCCATTCTCTGTGCCCTTGGAATAACATTTTACATGAGTATGGTACAAATTTGCAATTGATTTACAAATATCGTAGCTTTGTTACTAACCATGGTGAATGGTTTACATTATGGTTTACATTTTGCACGGTATATTTTATAAGTTGTGACAAAATTTAAAATGGCCTATTTCTGTCATTGCGAAATCATGAAGAACTATTCTAATGCTTGAAAAGTGCTCTATGTTACATTTATTCTATTCTTCCCTGACCCTATTCTCACAACCTATGGTAACCACTAAGTTTGAAATTTTGAAGAATAAGGTTCATATTTACATACAATAATACTGGGGGATTGACATATTGGTCTGTTTTCTTTTATTAGGTACAGTCTGTGTTCACGAGAGATAGTTGACCCTCTAATTGAGAAAATAGCAAGACTCATCAAGACGGGAGTTTAATATTTTTTGTTTATTATTTGCATCTCCACCCCCTGAGATAACACACTATGCCAACATGAATACTTTCATATTCCATTGAAACCTGCCCTGTGTGCATTCTATCCTACCACCTATGCCTTGCACCAGTAAACCTACCTTGCCAAATTTGTTAGAACATCCTGCCATTGTAATTTTAACCACAGACCCACAAATCCCCAGAGTTCACCTGCTCCTTTAGACCACCATCCACAGAGACTCATTTATAGTACAACCTAAACCCCCACTCTCTACCCCCTCACATTCCAGCATCATTGAACTTAATCTCATCAGTGCACCACTATCACTGCCATCCACTGACCATCAACCGCCTTCTACCTTATAATAGATTTTGCACATATTGGCCATTGCCTCATCATGCTCAACATCCTTTCTCTCTCCTGACACTTTCTTCCAGATTTTAGCTCATTGAGTCTCCTTAATTTACTTAAGTCATATCAGTGAGATCATTCAGTATTTATCCTTCATTGACTGGCTAACTTCACTCAGCCTAAGGTCTTCAAGATTCATCCATGTTGTCCCATGTGTTAATATTGAATTCCTTCTTACAGCTGAGTAATATTCCATTGTATGTGTATACCACAATTTGCCAATTACTTCATCTGTTGATGGACACTTGAGTTAATTCTAAATTGTGGCAATATGGAATAATGCTGCTATGCACATTGGTGTTCATATATATGATCATGATCCTGCTTTCAATTCTTCTGGGTATATACCCATAACTAGGGTTGTTAGATGATATGGCAATTCTATATTTAGCTTCCTAAGGAAATGCCAAAGGGTCTTCCATGATGGCTGCACCATTGGATATCCCCCCGCCCCCAGCTGTGAGTGAGTGTGCCCTATTCTCTACATATTCTTCAACACTTGTAGTTTTTGGTTTTATTAAGAGCTGCCAGTATATTAGGTGTAAGATATCTCATTGTAGTTTGGTTTTGCATTTCCTGAATAGCTAGTGATGCTGAGCATCTTTTCATGTGCTTTTTAGCCATTTGTATTTCTTATTTGGAGAAGTGTCTATTCAAATTTCTTACCATTTTTTAAAATGAGTATTTTGTCTTTTTATTTTTGAGATGTAGGATTTCCTTATATATTTTGGATCTTATACCCTTATCAGATAAATGGTTAGCAAATACTTTCTCCCATTGAATGTGCTGCCTTTCCACTTTGTAACAAATTCCTTTGAAGAGCAATTTTCTTTTAAATTTGAGAAGGTCCCAGTTATCTTTTTTTTTTTTTTTTCATTGCTCATGTTTTGGGTGTAAAGTTTATGAAACCATTTCCTCCTACAAGATCTCCTAGATACTTCTCTACATTATCTTCTAGGAGATTTATGGTCTTGATTCTTATATTTAAGTCTTTGATCTATCTGAAGTTAATTTTTGCATAGGGAATGAGCTGGAGATCCACTCTCATTCTGTTATATTTGGATATTTAGTTCTCCAAGCAGTCTTTATGAAGAGACCATTCTATTCAAGTTGAGTGGTCCAAGTACTTTTTTGAATATCAGTTGACCACATATGTGAGAATCTATTTCGAAATCTCAATTAGTTTTCATTGGTCAGTATGTCTATCCTTGTTCCAATAACGTGCAATTTTGACAACTGTAAATTTGTAGTATGCTGGAAAGTCAGATAGCCTGATTCTTCAATTTTGTTTTTCTTTTTCAATATATGTTTGACTATTTTGGACCTATTGCCTTTCCAAATAAATTTCATCATTAGCTTTCCAATTCAGTAAAAAACGGTGCTGTAAATCAATTTTGGTAGGCCAGACATCTTGATGTTTATTCTTCCAATCCATAAACATGAATATTCTTCCATGTATCTTGGCCTTTGATTTTCTCTAAAAATATTGTGAACTTTTTTGTGTACAATTCCCTTACATTTTTGGTTAAGTTTATTCCTATGTTTTTGATTCTTTTAGATGCTTTTATAAATGGATTTTTTTCTTGATTTCCTCCTCAGATTGCTCATTATTGGTGTATTGAAATACCACTGACTTTTCGTATTGATCTTATACCTTGCCACTATACTGAACTCATTTATCAGCTCTAGAACTTTTATTCTAGAATTCTCAGGGCTTTCTATGTATAGGATCTTGTAATGTGCAATTAATTAACTTTTTACTTCTTCCTTTCCAATTTGAATGCTTGATATAATTTTTCCTTGGCTGAGTTCTTGAGCTAGTACTTCTAACACAATTTTAAATAAGAGCAGTAAAGTGGGCATCCTTGTCTTGTTGCAGAAGTTAGAGGGAAAGCCTTTAGAATTTAACAATTGAATAAAATGTTAGCTGTGGGTTTTCATATATATCCTGTATCATCTTGAGGAAGTTTCCTTCTATTCCTATCTTTTGAAGTTTTTTTTAATTAAAAAAAGATGCATAATTTCATCAAGTGCTTTTTCTCCACCATTAGAGATTATCATGTGATTTTTTTCTGTTGATCTTTGTTGTTGTTGTTATTTGTATTGTTTTTTTTATTCTTTAAAAACTGCTTAGATTACATAAATGTTACACAAAAAATTATAGGGATTCCCAAAAGTCCCACTTCCCACAACCTCCCATATAAACATCCTTCATTAGTGTGGCACATTCATTGCAATTGATAAACACATCCTGGAGCTTTGCCGTTAAGCATGGACCATAGTTCACATTGTAGTCTACACTCTCTCCCACACAATCCTGCATGTTATGTGATGATATAAAATGGCCTATATCTGTTATTGCAATGTCATTAAGGATGATTCCAAAGTCCCGAAAAAGCCACCTTATTACAATTGTTTTTCCCTCTCCCTACCCCCAGGGCCTCCAGTGGCCTCTGGCTCCACATCAGTGTTGTAATTTCTTCCATTGGTAGAATCACAATATGTCTATAGTAGAATTCCAATAAGTCCACTCTAGTCCATATCTCTTCCCCCAGTCCTGAGCATTCTGGGATGGTGGTGTCCACTACTCCACCTCCAATTGAACGGGGGCTTATATCCCATGGAAAAGATGGATGGGACTATCCTGCCTGCAGAAGCAGACTCTCTCTGTTCCCTGGGAAGGTCGTTGTCCATCATCATCTCCCTGCCAATTGTACTGGATGAGTCCAATGAGCTGTAGAGCATCTGTTGCAGTGCCACTGAGGTTCTGGGCCCACTGACACCTGGACAGCCAAAAGACTCGAGTCTCTGGATTTGCACCTACAAACTCCAGTACCAAATATACGTTTAAATAGAAGGGGCAGATGAGCCATGTGCAGGGAAGACATAATTGATTCCAACATTGTCACTCTCAGGAGCACAAACTCCAAAGTAGGGCTCACTGCCAGGGCACCAACTCTGGAACTATCTGCCCTGACCAGAGGTCCTAGGTGCCTCCAGAGCCCTCAGGAGCCCCACTATTTGTGGTGGTATCCACTTTGGAAGTCTATGGGATCCTGCTTTGATATATGTAAGCATTACCTCTGGGATGACCTCCTGAATCACTTTGAAGTCTCTTAGCCATATAAACTCATTTGTCTTTACCTTTCCCCCCTTTTATTTGAGTTCTCTTTCCAATTGCATTGATAGTTGGTACTTGGTAGCACTCCCTCAATGCCAGGGAGGCTCATCCCCAGGAAACATGTCCCACATGGGGGGAAGGCAATGCATTCATATGCTGACTTTGGCTTAGAGAGAGGTCACATCAGAGCAACAAAGAAGCTCTCAGGAGGCAACCCTTATGCATCCCATAACAATAGGCTAAGTTTCAATTTCAAGAGCAAAGACTCATAAGCCTATTCATCAATATCAAAGGCATATCAGTGGATCATCCTCCTTTGCCAGTCAGGGCCACTGCACTTGGGGCACTGCTTCTGCTCCCTTAGAGAATGAGGCCAAGCTCCCCAGGATGGAAATTTTGTATTCTCTCATTTACTGTGTGAGTCTCCACCCACTGTGACAATGCCCCATGAACATATGAACAATTTTATATACCTTATATGTATGCTTAGGTGAACTTCCTCCCATGCAACCCCAGTCCCTGACACCCCACAGCAACAATCCTCCCCAGTCCCAGTTGTAACCCTTCTGTGATCCAAAGCTTCTTCAAATATGAACCCATTACAATAGCCTAATACAATTAATAGGAAAATGAAATAATAATGATAAGATTAAATATGAAATAAAATACATAAAAATTTGAAAAAATAAACTAAAATAAAGTTAATATTGGGATTTTAAAAAATTAAAATTATTAAAATTTTTTTTTTTACCTTTTGCCATTCATCACTGCAATATCTGGTGTCCTGTCTGTACCGTGGCACCTTCCCCCACTCATTCCCCAGTGTCTCACTATTTTTCATTTTGTTTTCAAAGAAGTTTTAGGTCACAGCAAAGTCACACACAGAATACAGGAAACTCATATACCCAACATCCTCCCTTTTTCCTACCCCCCCCATATTAATACCTTTTTACATGTGTATGGTAGCTTTGTTATAACTGATATACAAATAGTGAAACATAGCTACTAAACATGGTCAATAGTATACACTATGTTTACACTTTAGACTGTGCACTTTTATAAATTCTGATGATATTTACCACGTCATGTGTCCATCACTGTGAGATCATGCAGAACAATCCCACTGACTACTAAATGCCCCCATTTGATCCATTCTATTCCTCCCTCCCCATCTCCCTGGGGCCCATGGCAAACCCCTGGCTGGACTCAGATGACAAAATTCATAATTACATGCAACAAGACTAAGGTCTTGACACACTGGTCTGTCCTCCCCAATTAGGAAGTGGCCTTGCTCTTGAGAGACTCCCACCTGTCTGTTTCTGCACAAATTGGTCCCCCCCACAGTGGGAGTCCAACTCCTTCCCACACAATATGTGGGTCTCTAACCACTGATACAGCACATTATGGCAAAATGATCACTCACATACTCCCTAGAAACCTGCTAAATGTGTGCCCTGTCCTGAATACCCCCTCATCCAACATCCTAAACCAGTAACCATTTCTTGTCATATTGCCATAAGAACATTCCCAACTTTGTACTTTCAACCACATATCCTCAAATCCCCAGTTTTCTCCTGGGTCCCTCCCCCAATGCTCCCCCCAAGTACACTAGACCTTCTGACCCACCCTTCCCAATCTACCCATCTGTCAACCCTGTACCACCCAACCTAATAATATCACTACCCTCCTGCCCTATCCCTTCCATACACAACTACACTCTTTCACCTTACCATTGTTATGTTCGTATGAGTGATTGCTCACAATCTGACCTCATAGGTATGAATTAAGGAAATTGAGCAGTCTCAGAGAGCTAATGTCTGAAAGATAAGTTTACAAGAAATAGAAAGAGAGAAGATTGTGAGCCATCTGTCAATCTTTTAATGTTCTGTATTACATTGATTGATTTTATTATGCTGAAACATCCTTGCATATCAAGGATGAGACCCGCCTGATCATGGTGTATAATTCGTTTGATATGTTGTTGAATACATTTAGCAAGTAATTTGCTGAAGATTTTAGCATCCAGGACAATTAGAGCGGTTGCCAAATTCTTTTCTTGTGGAATCTTTTTGTGGCTCTGGTGTTAGCATGATGTTGGCATCATAGAATGAGGTAGGGAATGTTCTATCCACTTCTATATTTTGGAAAATTTTAAGCAGGATTGGTGTTTGTTCTTTCTGGAATCATTTGTAGAATTCCCATTTGAAGCCAACTGGTCCTGTGCTCATCTTAGTTGGGAGGTTTTTTATGAGTAATTTAATCTTATTAATTGTGATTGGTCAGTAGAGTTCATCCATTTCTTCTTTCATAGATGTACAGTGATTGTCTGTTTCTAGAAATTTGTACACTTCATCTAAGTTAGCCACCATATTGGCATGTAGTTTTTCAGGTTATCTCTTATGATAAACTTTGTTTCTGTGGTATTGGTGGTGATTACATCTCCCTCATTTTTTTCTTTTATGTGTTTTCATCTCCATTCAGTGAGTGGTTTGTCAAATTTTTAATCTTCTGAAAGAAACAGATTTTGGTTTTGTTTTTCTGTTCTTGTGTTATTAATTCTCAAATTCATTTAGCTCTTCTCTAAAATTTGTTATTTCCTTCTGTCTGCTTGTTTTGGTATAAGTTTATTGGTTTTTTTTTTTCCTAGTTCTTCTAAGTGTGCAGTTTGGTTTCAGATTTTAGCTCTTTCTTCTTTTTAAAATAGGCATTTATTGCTATAAATTTCCCTCTCAGAACTGCTTTGGCTTCATCCCATATGTTTTTATATTTTGTGTTCTTATTTTCATTTGTTTCAATGTTGTTACTGATTTTGATTGCAATTTCCTCCTTTACCCACTGATTATCTAAGGTTATGTTGCTTAACTTCCATATCTTTGTCCCAACTTTGGTTCTCTGTGCCTTATTGATTTCCAGCTTCATTCTATTATGGTCAGAGAAATTACTTTGAAAATTTTAAATCTTTCTGAACTCACTGAGACTGTGACTTAATATGTCATCTATCCTGGAGAATGATCCAGGTGCACTAAAGAAGAATGTATATCCTGCTGTATTTGTGTGTATTATTCTGTATATGACTATTAGGTCTAGATACTCTAATGTATTATTCAAGGTCTCTGTTTTTTTATTGACTCTTTTTGAGATGTTCTGTTTAATGTTGATATGGGTCCATTAAAATCTCACTATAATTGTAGAAGTATCTAATTCTTCACTTAGATTTTCCCATGTTTGCCTCATGAATGTTGGGGCACCCTGGTTAAGTGCACATGAGTTTATGATTGTTCTCTCTTCTTGATTACCCCTTTTTAAACTATATTGAATCCTTCTTTGTCTCTTATAACAGTGTTGCATTTAAATTCTATTTCTTAAAGTGAATTCATTGCAGACAATGTATAGATGGGTAATATTTTCTTATCAATTTGCCAATCTGTGTCTCTTGATTAGAAAGTTTAATCCATTAACATTCTATATTATTACTGTCAAGGCATTACTTACCCATATTTTCTTTAGTTTTATATATGTCATATTTTCTCTTTTTATCTTTTTATTTACTCTTACTAATAATATTCCTTTCTACACTCTCCTCCAACCCACTATCTCCTGTTTTCTCATTTAACCTGCAGAAATCCATTTAGTATTTCTTAAAAGACAAGTTTCTTGTTGACAAACTCTCTTTATTTCTGTTATTCTGTGAACATTTATAAATCTCCTTCATTTTTTGTATATCGGCTTTGCTGGATATAGAATTCTTTGCTGACATTTTTTTTTTTAATTTTAGCATCTTAGCTATGTCATTCAATGCCTTCGCACATCCATGATTTCAGATGAGAAATCAAAACTTAATCGTATTGAGTTTCCCTTGTATGTGATGGATATCCATTCCCTACCTTCTTGAAGTATTCTCATTTTGTCTTGAGCGTTTGAGAATTTGATAACTATACATCTCAGGGTAGACGTGCTAGGTTTTATACAGTTTGGAGTATGCTGTAATTTCTGTTCTTATATATCCATGTACTTCAAAAGGGTTGGGACATTTCCAGCCATTATTTCCTCCAACACCTCTTCTGCCCCCTTTTCCTATCTTTTCTCCTGCTCAGCTGCCTATAATGCATATGTTTGTGCACTTCACATATTGTCACTCAATTCCCTGTGTCCCTGCTGAATATTTCTCTTTTTATCTATCTGTTCTACTATCTGTCTGATTTCAGATGTTCTCTCTTCGACATCACTAAATCTTTCCTCTGCTAAATCTGCTGTTATGTGCTTCCAGAAATTTTTAGATTTTTGGTATTGTGCTTTTCATCACCATCAGATCTGTTATCTTTTTATGTAAAGTTTACAATTTCTTCATTTTGGTCCCCAAGGTTTTTTTTAAAATATCTTTTATCTATTCCTCCACTTCATTAATTGGATTTATGATATTTGTTTGGACATCATTGATTAGTTGTTCCACAATCTGCATCACCTCTTGTTTTTTAACTTGCTCATTAGACTGGGAAATGTTTTCCTGTTTCTTAGTATGACTTGTAATTTTTAATTTTTGTCTAGGTGTATTTTATATCTTGATCTCTTTGTCAGATGCTCAGCTTCTCTTTCTACTCTAGCTTTTTACATTGTTTTGTTTTGTGTTGAGATTCCTTTTTGACACTGGGTTGTATTTATTCTATATCCTTATAGTTGCCTGTGTTCCCTTGAGAAAATATGAAGAACATAGGCAATGAAAGATAGCAGAAGAGAAAAGAAAAATAGTAATAAAAAGATTAAAAAGAAGCATAAAAGAGACAGAAAAATAAACATGTAATAAGAACAAATAATCATAAAGAACACAAAAGGATAAGAATAAAAATGGTAGAATAAAAATGAAACAAGAAAAAATAGAATAAAATAAAAAAACATAAAGATGAGAAGAAGAGGGAAAAATGAAGACAAAAAAAGAAAAGGTGTAATGAAAGAAAACCAACTGAAGATGGAAAAAATGAAAGAAGGAAAATAAATAAACAAAGGAGAAAATATAAGGATAAGAAACAAAAGAAACAAAGAAAGAGAAAAGAAAACAATGAAAAAAACACACTAACAAAAACAGGCTTTTGTTTTAGGCCCCAATGAATGAACTCAGGCTGGCACTGCTCATCAATCAATCACCCTGCAGCCTACCCTCCACAGGTAAGGTACCCGGTTTTAGAGAATAAAATAAAGAATAAAAAATAAAATAAATTAAAAATGATAAAAACTTTAAAATAACAGATCAAAAAAGTCCAAAACAAACAAACAAAAAACAGTCTATAACTTCCTATTATTGAGTACCAGCTGGTGCCTGACAAATTGGTAGATCACTCACTGGAACCCTTCTCTTATGAGGTACCAGGAATTGAACCAAGAACCTAGTATATGTGAAGCAGGCATTTCTCTACTCAGCAACATCCAATTAAGAGATACGGTAGGTTTATGAAAGCTTATCTGGCTTTCCCCATCCCTTTCTCTCAGGCAATTTAGGCTACTAACAGTTTGTTGGCTATCTCTCCTGGTGTTTTTCTCTCCAGGACTGGTTAGGAATTTGTCTTCCTCAAGCCCCTCACTGAACTAATTCCTCTCTTTCTGGTTGGTTGTGACAGCTTGCCTGATTAGATCCCACCTCTCCTTTCCCTGTGGCCACTTCAGTGCTGGCTGGGGCTTTTTTGAGATTCAAGTGGAGCTCAGCTGGACAAACTCATTGAATAGAAGCCAAGCTCTACCTCAACCAGACTCTTCTTCCTCCCATGGAACAGAACTTCTTTTCCCACTTAAGTTGTCTGCAGTTAGCCAGGGGTTTTCCTGAGGCTATTCATCTTGAGGATGTGATGTATGTGCTGTTCCCAGCCACAGGGGTGAGCAACTCACTGTTTCCATTTTCTCTCTCTACCTTTATCTCCTGGATGATGTGCAGTGCTCTCCTGGTTTACAGATTCCCAATGAAGCTCCCTCAGATAGCATTTGGCCCTTCATCCATTTTTTTTGTAAGAGAGTTGTTGGCCCTTCCTCCATTGTTTTGTAAGAGAGTTGAGACAAAACCATCTTCCAGGAAGTCTAAGACACCACAATAGAGGGGTATTAAATGGTATAGGGTTTTTCATTTTGGATTATTGAAAACATTCCAAAATTGAGCTGATGACACCACAAATCTGTGGTGAAAATGAGGGACACTGAGTGTACACTTTGAATAGATTGAACAAACCATGGAACTGTATAACACAGGGAATCCACTGGGGAAGGTGGATTGTGGTTAGCAAAACAAATAGGAGAACAATGTTCTTTCAGGTAGTATAAAAAATGTGTAATACTAACAAAAGGTATTAATAATAGGGTGAGTTGGAGAAAAATACACCAAATATAATATATGGGTTAGAGATTGTAGAATTATTTTAATGATGCTCTTTCATAGATTATAATGAATGTTTCACAACAACGCATGATGTTGGCATTGGCGTGATATATGGGAGTCCTTTATCATTATATGAGTGCTTGATTTGTAAGATCAGAAATTTTACTATACACTTATTGGTTATTTATGTGCATGTATGGATGATATTCTTCAATAAAATTTTATAATAACTTATAATATTAACACAAAGGTAGCTATCAATGATTCATGAGATAAAGATAATTCATGCTAAGACAAAATTACACCCAATATAATTTATATATTTCATGCAGTTTGAATAATGTTCACAACAGTATTGCAGACAACACAAGCTGACTTTAAAATGATTGCACTCATGAAATGGCCAGGTCTAATAGTAGGTCCAAACACAACCCTCATGCCTATGTGAAATAGACATAATCTCCCTTCATTAAAAACAACATCATTCTCTAAGGAGAGAAATCAAATGAAGTTCCTATGTTGTGTGAGAAAGATAGATGTTTGTGGGGAAAATAGTGTATTCATTTAGAATGTGTTTCCTGTCACAAGCATCTCTTTATCTGAGGCCTTGTTTATAGTGGAAAACATTATGAATGCTATTTAATCTCTCTGTGACTCATATACATGTTTGATGATTTAATGAGCTAAAACAAATCATGATGCTTATAAACTTGCAGCACATTTAAAATGAACAATTAAGTTTAGCTCTCATATAAAAGATAGATAAAATTATTGAATTAACTATATTTTAAATTGAACTTCATATTAAATTTATTGGGTTACTATTCATAATGACTTTTCAATGTATAAAATTTATTAAAGCAAAATCACTTGATAAACTGAACCCTCTTTATCTGCCTGTCTGTAGTATGCAGTCTGTGAAATAAGTACATTCATTCTTTACACAAACACCTGGTGGAGATATCAATTTTGGCTGTATAACTAAACACAAGACCAACCAAGGACTCTGCCCAGGTTTAGTTTTCATACTAAGTATGTGGCATCCCATAAACCAATCCCTTAAGAGACAATGTGTTTCCAGGCTCTGCTGTATAGAAATAAAAGATGCTAAGAAGTGAGAAAATGATGGAGAAGAGACAATGAATGCCTGTTTTTTTTTCCTGGCAAACACACAGTCTTATCTTAATAAAATAGTTCAGTAAATGCTGGCTGAAGTACACTTCATCTTCCTCCTCCCCTGAGAATCCCAGAAACTTCAATTGAACCCTAATGAATACCTAGTCTATCATCAGTGATACCTATTCCAAGTCATTTCAAACAGTTTTGTACATTTTGTTCAATTTCTTGTCTGGCTATTCCCTAGAGAAAAAGCCTTCCATTCTTCATTGTCAAATGGTGGCATTTTTCTCTTCCACAAGTCATACCAAAAAGGATTTCAAGGTATGTAGCTATTCTCCCTCCTTGAAGCTTCTAACCATTTCTTCCCCTTCTCTCTGAAACCTACCAACTAAATTTGAATCAAATGCCTGATGTGGCATCATCTAACAGCCTCAGTCAATTTGACGGAAGTGAACTTGAAGCATATTAATTGTGTGACTAAACACCAGTCACTATGTAGGACCACAGTGTTCCTTGAGGATTTTGATGTGCCAATGAGTCTACTGTGTTAAATTTGAAAGGAACTAGCAAGATAGTCTTCAGTAGAGTGAAAGTGGTCAAAACAACTGTGGTGAGAGATGAGGTTTTTAAAAAGAAAGGAGGGGCAAGGTCATGAAGGAAAGCTTAGGTCGAGTTATGGTTGGACAAAGGTACACCCTAAAGTAAAATCCTTTACCAACAATGATAGAAAAATGGTGAAACATAAATGGATAAAATGCAACATTATACATGGTGCTATGACAGAGGCACCACGTTGTGAGAGAGAGAGTCCTCTGCCTTAAATTGAGTAAGTATGGTAGCATGGAAGAAGGATCTTATAGTTGAATATTGGAAAATGGGAAAAGCTTAAGCCTTTAGATAAGGTAACAAAGAAAGACAAGGAATTAAGGAAAAATTGCAAGAAATAAAAATTTCTATAAATATAAGTAGTTCATTTTCACTGGAACATGGGAACAAAAGGTAAACAGATCTTGTTAAATTTGTTTAGAAATTTAAGAAATGTAAATCAATAATCATCTTGCATACTCAGAACTGTATTCCAGAAAAAAAATGCTGGAGCAAGTAAAAATGCATTTATATATGTAGAAATAAGAAGCAGGGATTTCTGGAGCATTGAAATATTGCAACATGATGAGTTTCTATCTTTTAAAAATGAGTGCTTAGCATTTTGAAGAAAACAAATTGGAATTATGACCTGGCAAATTTGTAAGCTGAAAGCAATATATTAGAATACAATTACCACCTATCAATCTTCTGCCTATTCTTTCCCCAGATCAACTAATTTGAACAATCTGATTAATTATTTATTAATAAATCTCTACAATTAATTCTTATTAAAAAATTTATAAAATACTGAAATAATTCTATATATACCATGTTCTCATGTGAATTTGAAATTTGAAAATCAATAAATTACTTTTAAATATTCAAATTTTCAAAAGTGAAGGCATTGATACAAGAAATTAATAAAGACAGTTCAATTATATAAGTGAAACTCCACTTAAAATTATTTCAAATAGGGTAATATATATTCTTAATATTGAATATTGATAAGTAATTTTACTTCCCGTCTAAAAAGTATATCTGAATATATGCTTTAGAATTTCAATGATATTGTTTACATTAATTTTGCTAACAAAATCTGTGAAGTAATCAAAATGCCACAAAAACCCCCCAGATAACTAAAATTTTAAATATACAGCTGAAATTTGCTACATTAAATAACAATTATTCAGGGAAGCAGATGTAGCTCAAGTGGTTAAGCATCTGCTTCCCATTTACAAAGTCCTGGTTTCAATTACTGGTACCTTCTAAAAACAAACAAATGAAAAAAACAATTCTCATTGAGGAGTGGCTGTAGCTCAGTGATTGAGCACCTGCTTCCCATTTAAGAGGTCCTGAGTTCATTCCCAATACATTCTAAAATCAAAAACAAAATAATTATCCAAAGACCTTTGAAGAATAACAATAATGATATCTTCTCAGTGGAGTTGTGAGATTGGACTTGGTGTCAATCCTTTGTTTTACCTTCTGATGGCTCTATGTCCATGTGCTCTTTTGATATTGGCATCACCCTTTGTACATTTACTTGTCTGCTCATTACTGCTGACCTGCCTGAATTGTAGAATGGATTGGAGATTTTTTAGTGATGCACTGAATGTGTAGCCTAATTCCTACTAAAGCAGATTCAGTGGTCCAGAGAATCATTCAAAGTTTTTAAATGCACAGAGTGGTATTGGCCAGGTTTAGATTTTATTTGGTAATACTTATTCTTCAAAAATCCTAGATGCTTCCATTAGCAAATGACTATCGTCAAAAAAAAAAAAAAACTACAAAAAAAAACCTGTGAAAGTAGAGTTTTCAATACAAATGTCACTTGATTATTCCCATTATTATGAAAGATGTCTCTGGGGAGTAAGTTTGTAACAATAACCTGAGGTGGGAAGAAGTTTAAATTGTTTATTTGTGAAAAGTAAAGTAGCCCTGTTCTCTAGTTTGATCTCTCAAGAGAAAGTGCTTGATTAGTTTTCACCCATGGACTCATTCCCTCCTAAGCCTGGCATTCCACATTTTACTTCATGCTATTTGTTTTTTATTTTTGTTGTTAAGTGCATAAGAGTTGTCATTGTGAACCCAATGACTTTACTAATTATAGAGATCAGGTGTTTTTTATTTTATGCTCCAAGAAGAGAAATATTTTATGAAGAAAAGTGTATATCATCTTTTCTGTTAACTCTTGATTAACTTCATCTCTTTCTTCTGGTCATTGCTGAAGGTGGAAAAAGCATTCCTAATATTGTGAACTTTTAAAATCTTACATCTAACACTATTGTTTCAGTTGTCACATAGTTTGTCTTGTGTGGCACAACAGACATTAAATTAAGGAAATATTTTGTTAACTACAATATAGCAGATTTTTCCTCCCAATTTCTTATCATCTCAGTACTTGCTTTTAATTTCCCCCATCAAGGCAGTAAATTATATTAAAAAGAAAACCCATCATTGTCAGTTACACAATGTGTGTATTATAAGACATTGTTTCTGCCAAGAGTAAAGACACCTGTATGGGGGTTAAATGACAATAGAAACCTATTTTTTTACTTGCTCATAAAAACGTCTGGATTTTGGAAGACTGGTTTGGTCTAGTGACTCTTAGTCAATATGCAATATTTTGGTGGATCTTAGTTTTATGATCTTGCATGACTACCACTTAGTCCCCTTGTTGCCTAACCAAATTCACTGCCCAAAGTGTAAAATAAAACTCTAGTAACACAAGAGTTTCAAAGAGTAAAAGAGATTTACTGCATAGTTCTTTGTAAGGAGGCAGGAGGAAAGCAAAGCTGCTGATCAGTCTTCCCAACTTAGAGTAAATACCAGGGTCTTATGAAATTCAAATAAAAGGATGTGGAGATAGTGAATTTGGGAGGTTGGGAAATATTGATTGATTTGTTCTATTGAAAACCTGTAATCTCAGAAACCAGTGGCTGCTTTTGAGGATTGCCAAAAGCCAGCAGGAGTAAGCATCAGGTTACAGGTTATGAAAGGGTTGTACATTGTTTAATTAGCAAGAGATAACAAGTAGGGAGACTAATCTAAAAAAAGCATTAAGAACTGACAAACCCAGCAGGAGTAATATTTATGATTAAAGGCTACAGAAGAGTTGTAAATAGTTCAGTCCACATAAGAAAATAAGTAGGAGAGTTAATTAGGCAAGCCATTAAGAACTAAGGATATTCTTTGGACTATACATATGCATTTAGGTTGCCATGAAGTCTTAAATAATTCAATTAATATAAGACAACATGTAAAGGAATGAAAGCAAAATAAAATAACATTTATTATTAGACCATTCTAGGCAGCAGTTATGATCTATAGAGAAACAGATTCTTCCTAAGGTAAAGGAGCTAACTGACAATAGAGGTTACACAGTTACACACTTGTAACTGTTCCTGGACAACTGCAAGGCCACAAACCATGTCCACATGCTAAGTATTAGGATAAAGGAAGCAACAAGGGTGTGTGCCTCCAATCTCCACCACTCTTCTAATGTCCATGTCAGAATGTAGTGAATGAGCCATACTACATAACTATAAGGAAAATGTATGGTGTTAGGGGTGGCACTGAGTCTACCTAGGTTCTGTTCATTTGAAAGAGAAGGGAAGAATGGATGCTTTAGGGCACCAGGGCCACATGTAGTCCACAGTAAATGAGAGGGAATAACTGATGAAGGTCATTTATGTAAACAGATTAGATAGGAGTAGTGATTTGTACATCAGTGGAGACAGAAATAGAAGTCAAGGATGATACATTGATTTTTGTCATGAGCCATTGTAGATGATTTTCCTATTCATTGTGTTTGTGGACACACTTCTGTTCAGGGTTGGAAGTAATGAATTTGATGCCACTGTGAGATATATATTGAAGGATTCAATAAGAATGTGGAGTGGTAGCATTAATAGGCAGATATATGGCCATCCCACAATAATTCTGTGGGCTACAATGCAGTGTCCTTAAAGTCAGAATGGAAAAAGATAGTTAATTAAAATGTCAAATGAGTAGAATATAAGAAATCATAAGCAGTCAAACAGCTTGATCTCAGAATATGGAACATAAAACATCACGTGATTTGTTCTCTCTCTTCACACTTGCCATATGTGGGTCTCTCTTACACTGAATGAGTATATTTGTGAGGAAGCCAAACCTAACTTTCTCAATCAGTGTGCTGTGTTTCTTTTACTTACAGGCAAACTTTTGGACCAATTCACAAGGCAGTTAGAAAAAATATATTTTTGATTCATCTCATTGAATTGACCTTTGCGTTGCCATGTTTAATTTCATTCTGAAACTTGCTCTCACTTTTTTCTTTCTCTATATATCTCTGTTTCTCTCTCTCTCCTTGTCTCTATCAATTCTCCCAATCTCTGGTATATAATAGTGAAACTAAAAATTTAAATAAATAATTAAAAGTATAATACTAATACCATAATAATAGAAATAATAGCTCAGTAATTATATAAAGAATACATTTTATTATTGAATATTGAATATGTTCCAGGCTCTGTTTTACATTTGTGTATGTGTGCCTGTGATTGTAAGAGCGTGTATTGTATTACTTGATGCTTCTCAGTTTTTGATATGTATTTTTAACTTTAGTATGCCAAATTGTAAATTAAATTAACTGCCAATTATTCACAATCATAAAAATTTTACTAATCCATCTCATTTAATCTTTAAACCCACTCCATGGAAGAATATCAATCTTCCCTATTTAATAGATATTCATTTCACATATGATTTTGTCTGATGGGAAGTTTGTATTGTGAAGAGACTGAAAGAAAATGCAATAAGTTCCAGGACTGTATTTGTATTAATTTATCTTGATATTTTTTAAAAAGCAATAGTAAACATTGCTCATATTTCTATTTTTGTAATATAATTTTCTGCTTTTACAAATTTTTATTGAAATTAATCTTTCATACATGAACATCAATGAACAATAAGTGTATAGCAAAAATTGTGAACTTATGAAACATACATATCTTCACGTTACCCCACCACCTACACCTTGCATTGTTGTAAAGCAATTGTTACAAACTATGAAAGAGCATGATCAAAACATTACTACTAACTATAGCCAATATCTTATATTTGGTGAATATTTAACCCAACCCACTTGGTTATTGACACCCTATATTAGTATTATATAATTTTTTATAGCTCATTAGGGAATGTTCTCATATTTTTTCAGTTAACCATAGTGCATTTTTCCACCACAGGATTCATTGTATTGTACCGTCAAATGCTTTGTACAATCCATTCAAAGTGTACAAAAAAAGCTGCCATATTCAAGACAGAGTTATGCTGTCATCATTTCAGTTCATTTTAGAATGTTTTCATTATTCCAAAAGGAAAAATTCCACCTTACTGTTTCTTAGAATTGATATAATATCTTCTTTGCCATTGCTACAAAAATATTACCATAAGACTGTTAACTAAAATCCATGTTATATTAGTTGTAATTTTCCCATGTGTCACTATATTCTTAACATTTTGTAAAAGAATAACATTCTTAAAATTATATTATTAACCACAATCATCATCCTCCACCAAAATCACCATTATACAGTCCCTACATTATTCTGTAGCTTTCTTTCTATTGAAATATTAAATCCACAGAATACCTCTTTCAGTCTCAATCACATTTATAAATCAGTAGTGTTATTTATACCCACTATAATCTGCTACCATCAACTCTATCCGTTTCCACACATTTACAATCAACTTTATTAAAAATTCTACATACATTAAGCATCAGCTCACGTTCTCAATCCAAATTCAGTTTCCTAGTAACCTATCCTCTAGAGTTTATCTCCATGTCTTTCCTGGTGATTTGAGTTCATATTACTGATATCATACAATATTTGTCCTTTTGTATCTGACCTATTTCACTCAACATAATGTCATCAAGGTTCTTCTATTTTGTCATAGGCATCTCAGTTTAATTTTTTAATAGCTGAATAGTGTTCCATTGTATGTATATACCACGTTTTGTTTATGCTCTCATCAGTTGATGGACACTTGGTTTGTTTCCATATTTTAGCAATTGTGAATAATGCTGCTATGAATATTGGCTTGTATCCTTTCTTTCAGTCTTCTGAATATATACCTAGTAATGGGATTGCTGGCTCATACGGCAGTTTTATATTTAGTTTCTAGAGGAACTACCAAATACACTTCCACAGAGATTCCACCATTCAATAGGAACATTGAAGAATTGTTCCTATTTCTCCACATCCTCTCCAAAACTTGTGTAATTTTCTTGTTTTTGTGTTAATGGTTATTCTATAAGGTAGGAAATGATATCTCAGTGTAGTTTTGATTTGCATTTCCCTAGCAGCTAATGATAAGAAATATTTTTTCCAAGGGTTTTTTGGCCATTTGTAATTCCTTTTTGGAAAAATATCTGAAGTTTTCTGCTCATTTTTAAATTGAGTTGCCTGCCTTATTTATTGTTGGATTTATCATCCCTTTAGATAACATGGATATAATATCCTAATTTCTTCTTTCATTGCTCATGCTTTGGGTATAAGCTTTCAGACACCACTGCCTACCACAAGATTTGAAGATGTTTCCTACATTTTATTCTAGGAGTTTTAAGGTTGTAGCTTTTATATTTACGTCTTTGATCCAGTTGGCATTAATTTTTGTATAAGGAGTGAGATAGCCATTTTCCTTCTTTATTTTGTATATGGATAACCAGTTGAAACAGTACTATTTGTTGAATAGGCTATTCTGGCCCAGGTGGGTGGTCTTGACAGCCTTATAAAAGTCACATTGTCATAAATTCAAGGATCTATTCCTGAACTTTCAATGCCATTCCATTGGTCAACCTATCTATCTTTATGCCAGTATAACTGTTTTTACCACTGTAGCTAAGTAAGAGGCTTTAAAGTCAAGAAGGGAGACACCTCCAACTTCGTTCTTCTTTTTAAAGATATTTTTGAGCTTTCAGGACCTATTAAATTTCCAAATAAACTTTATAATTGGTCTTTCCAATTCTGTAAAAATGGCATTTGAAAATTGTACTTGAATCTGGAGATAAATTTGGGTAGAATTGACATCATAACAATATTTATTCTTCCAATCTATGAACATGGAATGTCCTTCCATTTAGTTTGGACTTCTTTGATTCCTTTAACAATGTTTTGTAGTTTTCTAAATACAAGTCCTTTATGTTCTTGTGTATGTTTATTCCTAAATATTTGAATCTTTTAGTATCTTTATAAATGGGTTTTATTTCCTGGCTTCCTATGCAGATTTCTCATTAGTAGTGTACAGAAATGCTATTTATTTTTGCCTACTAATCATGTATCTTAACAATTTGCTGAACTCATCTATTATTTCTAGTTGTTTGCCGTGGAATTTACAGGATTTTCTAGGTATAGGAGTTTGTCATCAGCAAATAGTGAAAGTTTTACTTCTTACTTTCTTATTTCGATGTGTTTTATTTCTTTATTGCCTAATTGCTCTACCTAGAACTTCCAGCACAATATTGAATAACAAGAGTGGTAGTGGGCTTCCTTTTTTGTTTCTGCTCTCAGCAGGAGGGTTTTCAGTCTGTCTCCATTGAGTACAATGACAGCTGTGAGTTTATTATATATGAACTTTATTATGTTGAGAAATTTGCCTCTATTCAGAGAGTTTTCATCAAGAAAGGATGTTGGATTTTTGCCAAATGTCTTTTTGGCATCAGTTGAGATGATCATATGATTTTATTTCCTCAGTTTAGTAATGTTAAGTATTACATTGTTTCATTTTCTTGTATTGAACCACCCTTGAATAGCTAGGATAAAATTCACTTGATCATGCTGTAAAACTCTTTCAGTGTGCTGTTAGATTCTATTAGCAATTGTTTTGTTGAGGATTTTTCCATCTTTATTCATTTGAAAAATTAGTCTGTAATTTTCTTTGTTTAAGTTATCTTTATCTCAATGTGGAATTAGAATGTTGTTCACTTCATAAAATCAGTTTGGTAGCAGTCCTTCCTCTTCTATTTTCTGGAAGATTTGGTATTAATTCTTTGAATGGTTGGTAGAAGTCACCTGTGAAGCCATCTGTTCCTGGGCTTTTCATCTTTGGGAGGTTTTTGATGACTATTTCAATCTCATTACTTGTGATTAATTTGTTGAGGTCTTTTATTTCTTCTAATGTCATTGTAGGTTTTACATTTTTTTTCTAGGAATTTGTCTATTTCATCTAAATTGTCTACTTAGTTGGCTTACAGTTGTTCATAGTATCCTGTTAAGCTCTCTTTTACTTATGTGTGGTCTTAATATTGTCCCCCTATCATTTCTGATTTTATTTATTTGTATCTTCTGTTTTCTTTGTCAGTCTAGCTAAGGGATTATCAATTTTGTTCATCTTTTAAAAGAAACAACTTATTTTTTTTGTTGATTCTCTTTATTGTTTTTGTTCTCAATTTCACTTATTTCTGCTCTAATTTTTGCTATTTCTTTCTTCCTACTTACTTTGGAATTAGTTTGCTTTTCTTTATCTATTTTCTGCAGGTGTTCAGTTAGGTCTTTTATTTTAGCTCTTTATTATTTTTTAATGTAAAATTGAAAGCTATAAATTTCCTTCTCATCACTACCTTCACTGCATCTAATGGTATTTGATATGCTGTGTCTCATTTTCATTTTTCTTGAGATAATTAATGATTTACCTTGTGATTTCTCTTTGACCCAATTATTATTTAAAAGTGTGTTGTTTAAACTCCATATATATGTGAGTTTTCCCATTCTCCACCTGCTATTGATTTCCAGCTTCATTCCATTTTGATCAGAGACAGTGCTTTATATAATTTCAATCTTCTTAAATTTATTGAGACTTTTTTTGTGATCCTACAGATATTCTATCTTGGAGAAGGATCCATGAGAACTTGAGAAAAATGTATATCCTGATGTATTGGGATGCAATTTTTTATATATGTCTGAGAGGTCTAGTTCATTGATAATATTATTCAAGTTATGTTTTCTTATTGATCTTTTTCCAGTTGTTCTATCCAAAGATGAGAGCTTGTATTGAAGTCTCTTACTACTATTGTGGAGATATCTATTTCTCCCTTCAGTTTTGCCATGTATGCTTCAGGTGTTTTGGGGTAACGTAGTTATCTGCAAAATATTTATTATTCTAAGTTTTTCTAGGTGTATTGCTCTTTTATTAATATATATTGCTATTTTTCATCTTATAACACTTTGTATTTAAAGTCTATTTTGTCCAATATTTTGTCCAGCTCCTTTAAATTACTGTTTGCATGGAATATCTTTTTTGGGGGGTTTGCAAGTTTGTAAAGAGTTTATTAAGAAATGAGAAAAGAGATAAGTACACACCCCAGACACAGGTATGCTTCAGGGTGAGCTGTGTACATGGGGCCTTGAAGTAGGCTTTTTAAAAGACCTTTCCTCCTTCCTTTTCCTAATTTTGGGAATGGACCCTAGTTGCAGCTGTTTGTTTTTCTGATTTGTTGCCTTATGATCCCCACCTGTAAGCTCTCAGGGGACCAATAAGGAAGCCTTTGGCTAGGAATTATCCAGTGCTTCCCCTTGACCCCTGGAGATTTCCAAATGGGATCTTGTGGTCAGCACTTTTTGGTTACATTTGTGTGGATTCGCTTTTCCCAGCCTTTTGCTTTTAGTCTATTTGTACCTTGCATGCATGGTAAATTTCTTGTAGGCGGCCTATAGATTTTTTTGTTTTTTTTACCATTCTGCCAACCTGTGTCTTTTGATTGGGAGTTCAATCCATTATCATTCAACATTATTACTGTAAAGGCATTACTTACTTCATCCATTATATCTTTTTGGTTTCTATTGACCTAGCTTTTTACATTTTTTTTACCATTACTAATATTCTAATTATGATTATAATTATAGCAATCTAATAATCTCAGTTTCTACATTTTTTCATTGTCTCTCTCTCTCCTCTTATTTCTTTTCATTTTGCAAAACTCTCTTTAGCATATCTTGTAATCCAGTCTCTTGGTGACAAAATCTTTTAGTTTTTGTTTATGTGAGAAGACTTCAAACTCACCCTCAGGCATGAAAGACAGTTTTTTTCTGGATAAAGAATTATTGGGTGGAAGCTTTTTTATTTCAGAATCTTTAATATATCATACCACTTCCTTTTTGCCTCCGTGGTTTCTGTTGAGAAATCAGTACTTAGTCATAGTCCTTAGTATGTGATGAAATGTCTTTTTCTTGCTGTTTTCAGAATTCACTCTTTATCTCTGATATTTGATGTTCTGAAAAGTAGGTGTCTCATAATAGGTCTAATAAGATGTATTCTGTTTAGAGTGCATTGTCTTTTGATATAGATATCAAATGATTTGGGAAATTTTGTGTCATTATTTCCTCAAATATTTTTTCTTCCATTTTCCATTGTCTTCTCCTTTTGGGACACCTATAACACATTTGTTTGTGCATTTCACATTGTCATTCAATTCCCTGAGACAATTTTTCATTTTTTCCATTCTTTTCTCTTTCTGTTCTCCTGTCTTTTCAAATTCAGATGCTCTGTCCTCCAACTCACTTACTCTGTCCTCAACCAATTCCAATTTACTAATTTATGCTTCCATTTGTGACCTAACATATAGTCTATCTTGGAGAAAGGTCCATGAACACTTGAGAAAAAAGTACAACCTGTTGTTTGGGGATGCAAAGTTCTATATATGTCTGTAAGACCTAGCTCATTTATCATATTATTCAAGTTCTGTTTCTTGATGGGTTCTTTATCCAGTTGTTCTATCCAATGAGGAGAGTGTT